>UXGD01000436.1:0-60608 GCA_900474315.1 Torymus auratus
TTCTGGGCAGAATTTCTGGTCAAAATTTTTAAAAATAAGGCATTGTTAGAAATTCATTTCAGAGTATTTCTATAATTGTAAGATAAGCGCCATTTTAACATCCGTTAAAATACCAGAAATTCTGCCCAGAATCTGTTCAATTTTCTACCAGGGAATGATTATACTATATATAGATTAACAAATAATTCCTATAGGAAATCCGCATAAATTATATTCATTCTCATCTTCAACAATCGCATTCAACACCCCGAGTTATATAACCCCCTTATGTAATCCATCGTAACGATTCTCATACCCTTAACCGACACATTCTTTTCCCTCCCCGCGGGGTAAATGTTTAACTTTCGCGCGCAACCCCTCCCCATCCCGTGTTTTACCGTTTCCAAAACCTCGAGACAAACAAACGCAAACTTTCTCATCCTCTTTGCGCATCCACATATCTACATAGTAGCTCACTCATACAGAGACCCTCCTCTTGTATCCCATATTATAGACACTGGACACGGACAGCTAAACCCCGGCGCAGTTTTGTCGTGCGGGATTATTAGCCCGCGGAGAGAGCCCGGCGCTTCCTCCCTCGTTCTGCGCATGCGCGCGTCGCCATCGATGTGAACCAAAGCGCTATATAGCTACACATTCCCCTCCGTCGCCCACACACGCGCGCGCAAGCGTCGAGAGAGCTTTTTCAAGGTCAAGCCAAGAGCAAAACTACGCGCAGTGTGTACGCGACGACGACGACGACGCCCCACCACTGTATATATGTATATAGGAAGGAAGACGCCTCCGCACAGGGAGATCACAAGCGTGGGCGTTGGTAGGTATATATATAGATAGGCAGAGATAGAGAGGGGATGCGCGGAGAAAGATACAGAGGTTGAGTGGAGAGTCGCGAAATTTTGCGTAGGGGATTAAGTGTAATTATGTCGGAATCCCGCGATGATAAGGAGTTGAGAAGAACGTGGGCAGTGGTGTGTTGGACGTTCGTGGATTCTTAAATTGATGTATAGAGTCGGGGGTACATCTCAGGTGCTTGTACGCTGTAAGCACTGTTTTTCATCAAGTATTAGAAAATAATTTGTTTTAGCAAAATTCAGTACTTCTAAAATAGATATCAATAATTGGAAAAATGATTCAACAAATCATTTGTACCTTTTTTTAAATTTTTCCCCGATTTTTAATTTGGAAAGGATCATTTTAATCTTTGTGAAATTTCATTGCGAGGTATCGTGGGACGAATGAATAAATTTTTAAAACCTCAAAGTTAGAGACAATTGTTTCTCAATAGTTTTGTACGAATCTGTTATGAATTCATTAAATTCAGTTAAACAATTGCCAGCTGTACCTGTCCAGGTTTTAAAACCTTCCCTAGAAACTGCTATACGCTCATGCACGTTTCTCTACTTCATTTCCGGTTAGACACGTTACTTACAAGAGGCGCAAACCGAGAAGCAAATAAAGAAACAAGCATATATGCATGGCAACTAAATAACCCTTCGATTTCGAGTCGATATAATTAGCTACAATAAATTTGAATTTAGCGGCGGACAGTGATGAAACGCAAAACAATATAAGTACGTCGAAAAAGGTTCAGGTTCACGTTGAAAAGGCAAGATAATTTCTCTCAGTGATTAATGGATTACGGGGGAAACAGAAGTTAAGGCGACATTGCGAAGTAAGGCTTCGCAAAAAGCGAAGGAGCCGCGGGGGAGAAAGTTTCAAATGCGACTTGGGGAGCCAAGCTCAGAGGAGAAACGGCGCAGAAAGAAACAGATGGCGCATCAACATCTCGCGAGTGGATTTTTGCGTTGCGAGCGCTCGTGCAAGCTGAACAAGCTCTCATTGAACGACTGCGCGCGCCGGAAATAAGCTCCGTGATTGAAGCTTGTAGTGCGCGCAGATGCTGCGTGTGTGTAGGTATGCAGTCTGAAAGGAATTTATTGTGTCGTATTTCGAATCTTTGAGAAAAGAGAGAGCACAATATTTGTCTTGTACATAAGTTTCTCTTTTATTCTTGTATGTCTTTATTGGCTGATGGATAATCCACGTGAATCCTCGTAAAGGGTGTGGTTTGTTTGTATTTATATGTATATGGGTGGTTGGGTAATGAATGTGAAAAATTTTAAATAATTGTATATGAACAAGTGTTTGAACCGTCTAATATAAAACCAAATGTTATCAGGAGTAAATCTTAATCCTAAATTAATGTTTTGACCTGGTTTTTGAATAAAAAAAGATTTTTGGGAAACTATTTTTTAATTGACTCACATGGCGTGAATTAAAGTACTAGAAAGTAGTATTTTTGGCTGTAAAACTGTATACGTCAATCAACGAATGTTTTTTGGATAATAAAGATATATAACTGAACCGTATCTTAAAAATTATTATAACTGAAAGGAAAACAATCAAAATCTCATGACTTAGTAATTGGGTGTTGGAAGCATAACTCCATCGAATATAATCACAAAGTGTTTAATACCAACTCATCGAGCATAAGGGCCAACGAACCAGTTAATTAAACGCGAAGAAGCTAAAACTTTTAGGTTTCTTTATTTTCTGACTGAACAAGTCGCAAAATTGATTACCTATAAATTATTAAAAAATGTAAAGAATAAATTCGTTATTACTCTTTGAACAAAAAACAATTGTTCACTCTCGAATCATTAAAATGTCACTAAGTTATATTGTATAAGCTGTTGAAATGTTCGACAACAATATATCAACATTATTTAAAAATGTATAATAACAAATAAAGCCAATATAAAAGAAAAACGCCAATAAATGTAGCTTTAAGAATATACGTATGCCAGTTACATCCATGCCACGACGCATGAATTAGTTATTTAAATAATTTCTCAAAATATAAAAATATTATGAAAATGACTGTCTAATATATAAATCCTGCCTGGCAGCAAAATAACCAGCTTTTCTGCGTAAACTGTTATAAATTATAACCATAGATTTCTTAGCTATTAATAAGTTACTCTGTTTACTCTATAATCTATATAAAAACGAATAAGACGTTGTGTGGCTAGAAATTTCAGGAACCTAAGGATATCAAAGGAGCTTTTTTATCCACCATCCCTTTTACGCTAGGATATGGACCCTCAATCTTCTCATCTCTCACGTCTTTTTGCGCATATCGTCCACCTTCTATTATACTGCCTCCTATTCTATCTCGTTTCTTCATCGTCTCGCACGCATATGCATCCTAAACATTCGAGAGAAAGATCAAAGATATATGACACGTGTATATTTATGAGATAATAGAAAATCTCAAAATGCGTCTATAAATGCGTCTCCTACAAAAAGAACGTCCAGTGATTTCCCGTGGCGCTGCGCCGCACACACATATTGATGAGATACATCGGTTGTGCGCTGGGACACGAGCTGCCACTATATGCTGGCGCGCTGCAATAGCTGCACCGAGAGATGGGAAGCTTTCGTGGACGCCTAAATGATGAATCTGGCAGAATAAGTATTATACTGCGCATTCGTTCGTCAAATCGATTACAGAAGGTATAGATGCTGCACTGTCGTCGGGAAAATATGTGTTTGACATATATATTTATTTGTGTTCCTGCATTATTGTTTCTTTTTAGAAGGGGTAGCTCTGAGGCTTTTTTCTTTTTTTTTTAAACAATTTGTATCAGGGAAATGAATATTTATTAATTGTTTATTAAAATGAATTGTTTGCTTAAAATTAATTAAGATCAGCGTATCATTCATTCATACCTTCGTTATACTATATAAAAGTAATATGTGACTTGCACGGAGAAGAGGAGGATGCACTCAGATGACTTACTATATGATATTGAAGTCAACTCGCCAATCTGTTCGCGAATTTATAAACAGTTTGCTCATTTCATAAATGTCACCTCATTGTTATAACTTTAAAAATGAAAAGACTCATATATTCGAATAATAACAATTATACGTTACTATGTTCAAACGTACGAATATACGATACAACAAACGAATTTTCGAACGATGAATTTGAACAGTACAGGTAGCATTTTCATTGCCCGTAAATCTCGTTTCTGAATTGTCGATTTTCGAATATCTGCTCTGCATACATTCATACAAACTAACACATGAGCCATGCCAAAATCATTATTTTACTATATGGTATAATCGAAAATCAACTGCTTCATGAATATTATTAATTTCCATTTTATAAAAACATGTATATAAGCAAGTTGACTTCAATTTTATAGCGAATCATCGAAACACGGGGGACCCGTGCCACTATATATAACATCCGTCTATCTGGCGCACACCTATTCATGCGCATTCGTACGGACACCTTCGACAATGCTTCTCGGGACGCGCAGCGTAAAGACAATGCGACCCGTGATTCACGGCCCGTGATTAATCAAGCTCTACCTCTATATATACTCCACATAAGAGATGTATAATAATAATAATAATAATAATGTGCGCGCGTGCGGACGCGACGGGACTAATTCGAGGTGGCTCGAGAACGTCGAGCCGGCAACGTCGACAAACAATACAGCACGCCGGCAAAATCGATGGATGCACCGCTTTATCTTCTCTCTCTTGCTCTCTATAGCGGCGCATGGGGAAGGGAAATGGTGCTAATGTTTCGATGGTTCACTATAAAATTGAAGTCAACTTTTGTGGATTCCCCGACACCGAAGCCAAGTAGTTGGACTTATTCATTTGTTTTATTTACTTTTAGAGACTATAAGTGAAATATATACATACCTATATAAAACGCTTTTATGCAAACGTATTTAGAGCAGTATCGTATATTCGTTAAAATGATATTATTTGACACTAGTAACTGGAAACTAGTTATTAAAATATTCTACTAATAAAATTCGTAGGTTCAGCATATACAGTTTAATTGTTGCATTCAAAAACATGCCCTGGTTGAAGACTTCAGTATCTTAGTTTTTAGGTGTCACAACTAACTTCGGAGTGCAACATCTAGACTCCATAATAATTATACCTACACCACGCATTGAATGCGTTTCGTCATCTGGACGCAAAGAACTATGATCATTCACGTAGACCCCGTCATCGGCAGTATAAGTATAAACAATAGCGGTTCTGGAGCATTTGGTGCTGGGTCAGAGTGCTCCAGAACTGCTATGGAGCCGTTTTGGAGCACCCAGAATTGCACGAGGTCAGTTAACCCAAGTGCAAAACGCCCCTGGGGTTTTGGGGAAGCTCCCGATGTTCTAGTATTGAATAGTGGGTGGTTTAAACCGTCTGATTTCTCGAGCAGTCGGTGTCAGACAGCATCTGGTTGCGGTATAGGGACTGTGGGACTAAGAGGTCCACGGGTCCATCAAGGTTTTTCGCATATATTTTGATGCCCTGAATCCGAATCTGCAAGGTGTTTTGCGCTAAAGTGGTTGAGAAATTGTTTATTAACAAAATTGTTATAAAAAATTTTTTTTAATAATTTATATTTGGTTTTAAAAATTCCTAGGCTGATATTCTCTCCGTCATTTCCTGAGAAAAAAATCTTCTTTGGCAATTTTCGATCAAATGCGTAGTTTCTTAGAAAAAAAAATCAGAAAAATTCTCAAAAATGAAAAAAATTCCTGAACTGCTAATTTTGTTTGTGTTTACATCGAGATCGCGACTTCTAATGAACCGATTTTAATGGAACAAAGCTTTATCGTTGTTTTCTTGTGTCTCAATAATTGGCCAAAAATCGATTTTTTATTTTGTTGTCAAGTTTTTGTTTTACGTTTATCTTTTAATTTTGATAATCTATAGTTTTTAGCGTCACATGTATTTTATTAAATGCAAAAAAAAATGATAGACCAGTCTGATGTAGAATTTCACCATCTACAACTTTGAGTCGTCCTAGAGTTACGCGTGAAGTGAAAACCCGTTTTCAGGTGTGGTTTTTCGCCAAATTAATGAGGAGTGAAGCCGGTATTTTTGGAAGCTGCATTTTTGACTACTTTTGCTAGATATTAAAAATTCAGTTATTCCCTCGAAAAAGTCGATGTTAGACCTTCGTTGACTGAATGGAATGTGTTTTTCGCCCGTCGAAAAGAAATACGTCTCATCGTTCTTTATATTTTGTGTGGGTAGTTGCATGCGAGTTTCATTAAAGGAGTTTAGAAAACTTTAGCGAGAAAATAGTTTAAACTATATTACCGTTAAACTTTCGAAATAGCTATAGAAATTTTGAGATGGTATCGACTTCGAAAGGAGCTTCCGTATAGAACATCTACAACTGGCTGAATGCTAAATAGCACGCCGCGTCTGTATTCCAAAGGTTCGTGTACAAAATTTATACTCATGATCAAAACTACACCTCTGACTGACATAATAGTTGCCGATTATATCGTACTCCCCCCAATCTACTGGACCAGTCAAATCGCCATACTCCAAAGCTCCATGTTCGTGGAGTTTAAACCATTAAAAAAAATTAAATTTACTGGTCTCAAAAAAGCTTGCTACAAGATTTACCATGTTCGCCATTTATTTCATATTCATAATGACCTCAAAACAATTAGGTCCATTCACAAAAAAATTTCATTTATTTTTTGTACCCAATTGTTTGTTCATTTCGGTAAAATTGCTCATATAAGCCTTTTTTCCGTATACATTATACAATCGCATACTTTTATTTTTTCAATATGTTCCGCAGCAAAAATCTCATTGTAACATTACATCGGAACGTGTCGAGAATTTTCCACGTCCGCAGACTCGCCTTGAGAGTAGACCGACCACCGCCTCACCTCTTTCTTCATGCACCCCCCTTATCATTTTCCCGCCCTTTGTCCCAAGCGCAGCCTTCTCTCGCATTTTGCCCTCTCCCTCCCTCATTTACTCGCCGTCGCGTATAGTTTCAAGGTTCTGCGGGAAAGGGGTGGAGGATGAGTTTTCCCGCGCATCTACACAAGCGTCTGCGACGTTCATGTTCGCACGCACGTAGACAGGTAGCTTCTTATAGAGGAACGGATCCGAAGTGTACAGGAGCAAGGAGGCTTATAGTGAAGCAATGACGGGCGACGGCTTTTATAAGCCGAATGCTATGGGGTTCAACTACACCTGTATTTCAACTACAACCTGTATATAATTGTGTAGATGTAAGTGCTTGGTGGTGTGCATTATTATAGTTGATAGAACATGATTTATTTATTAAATTCCATCGATCAAATATTCATGTTCTATTATGATTCTAATGCAGCTTGCAAGCTCTCGGATACCGGGGTTTTTGTTTAGTGTTTTTTTTTGTTTTTTGTAGTCTATAATTTTATAACAAACTCAATCACTTTGAATTTATATTTTTTATCTCTGATACCGACACATACGAGAATTTAATTTCATGTGTTTTATTCATTATTTCTTTATATTTATGTTCAATAAAAAAGAGAAATCAATTTCCCTTTCCTTTTTAGCAACTTGTGTAGCTTTTGCTGTTTATTTATAGTATAGGTATTATTTTTTTGCAATGTACAACATCAAGTACCGAGAAAGCCAGTAAACATGTTTATTAGATTTTAAAGTATAAATGATCGCACGAGATAAAACTGCAACCTTAGAAACAACAGTGTACATTTAGATTTGTCGAATAGCATCGTATGCCTAATTATTTCATGGAACGGTGTACCATCATATAGGGTTTTCCGAAATTTTTTAGAGTAAATCAGCGCCATCTTTGAGTACGAAAATGGATCAGGTACACACGAATGCCGGTGTTGGTCAAACATTATATGCCCACCTGGTAAGGTCTGAGATACTCGTGAAAACTTTATGCACTTTAACCTACGTCGCGCATCAACGTAGTATATGAAAGGATTTACCGACAATTTTTATCAGTATCTGATGAATTCGTATACACTTTAATATGATAGTGAAGCACTGAAGGGCTCTGCTATCGGTATATTGATTACTGTGAACAGGATTTGACCTTAAGTGTATAATTCTTCCGTTATTTTTATTAAAAGTATTAAACAGACTATTCTGTTTTTTTCTTTTTTTTTTATAAATAATATAGTATATAATAATACTAATTAATATTAATAATAAAAAATAGTTATTTTTGTACTATATACTTCAATACTACCAAGATGGAATTTTTTATTAACAAACGTATTAACAGCGTAAAAACATTCAACCAATTCACACGAACAGACGACTAACAAAAAGTCTCAATTCGAATCTCGCGCGCTTCGCGTTAACTTATTTGGTAGCCCTGCGCGCAAGCTGTCCCCACGGCCCCACCTGCCAGCTATACCGAAAATCATCTGCTCGCATATAGTGTTCATCCGCGCCGTCGTCGTTGTGTTCCTGTACGGCGCGAGTGTGCCGGAATATACGCTTTTGCTCTTCTGGTCCCTGGCCTGCCCACAGAGACTGTACGAAAGTGAGCGATAATCATGGCTGGTCGACGTGCTGTGCGCCAGATTAACTGGACCGCCCTGATCGAGCGTATCCCGGAGTCCGATAGGACCATCCTTGCGGCGTTCAAGGCTAAGTCCGACCAGTACCTCAGGAGGTCAGTAGCCGCGTGTTTCCTTAAGTATTCTCGTTAAATTTGTCTCACGGGTTATGTAATGGCCAGATTAACCTTCAATCGTTTTTCTCGTCGCTCGTAACGCTATTTTGTTTGAATTCCACTTGCTACAAATAGTTCTTGACAATCGACCATTGCTTCTGTCTCCGTGGTGTCAGTGACGCGTTGTAGTAGGTCAGGTGGGAGTACTGTATTTGTAATTGTTTCTTTTTAGAGTCACCGAGAATCCCGAATCAGCACCGAAAATTGACTGGAGTTCCTACAAGACCAAAATTTCAGTGCCAGGACTAGTCGATAAGTTCCAAAAGGAGTATGAATCTTTGAAAGTCAGCTACCCCGAAGACAAGTACACTTCCCAAATTGAGGCTCTAGAAAACGAAGTTGTAAGTTTTTATCTTATCAAATCGTTTGATGGCTGTGAGAAAATACAACCAATAAAGTGAAATAATCCCATTAGAAATTCGCAAGATAAAGCTCTATGAAATACTATAAGTTACATTTAGTTATTAAACATATTGTATAAAAGTAATTAACAAGCATTAACAAAAGCAGTTATGTATATATTATGAATTTTTTTTTTTAAAGCAATATAGTGTTATATATGCATGTTTGATTTTTTAATATTTACTTTAGATATGATACATGGGAAGAATAAACTTTAATTAATTCTAGTATTTTTGTATTTTATATTTACGATTAATAATATTTCTTTGTTACAGAATGCATCTATCCAAAAATTCATTGAAGAATCAAATGCTCGCATAAAACAGAATGAAGCAGAAATCAAGAAATTAGAGGGTCTGTTAAAATACAGCCAAATGACCATGGAAGACTTCAGGGATGCTCATCCTGAACTTGCCCTGGATCCAATCAATAAGCCAAGTATCTGGCCCCATACTCCTGAATTCCAACCAGATACAGAAGATGAGAAGAAATCATCTCATTAAACAAAAAGATCATTGACATTGTTATGTTACTGTAGTCGGAAACTGGTCCTCTGCACTGATCATTGATTGTATAGTCTTGAAAAAAATTTGCGTGAGAACAACATCATTGTACAAATCTAAATTCTTAGTACAGATTCCAATTCTCAGAAATAAATCTGTTACTTTAAATTAAATTATAGTTTTACTAATTTAATTTTCTCTATATTGAATAGTTTATTCTAAAATTTTAATATAAGTTTTTGAATCATCATGTTAAATATATTTTTATATTAGAAGAACCTACATAGAAAAACTTGATGACAAATAAGTATTGCATATTTTAATCAACTTTCAACTTATAAGTCCTATAAGTGTTAGCGAGAGGAGCAACAAAATCGATCAAAAGCTTGCACACTTCGCAGCATATATATATATATATATATATACACACGCACAACTTGCCACTATATTCTATTCATATACCGTTTCTGCATGTCTTTCGTATAACATTTCTGCCGGCCAAGCCTACTATAATAGTAGAACTATACCTATATACATAAGAGCACACAGTGACGTACGGAGAATCCAGAAGACCAGGGGCGGCAGGGGCTCGCCATTATTGAATAATTCACATATAGCTAAGGGGGTGCCATAGCCGTATCATTACCGACTGAGCGATTGACACAGTTTCAAGCTTATTAAAAATAAAATATACGTAGAATCACACAAAATCAAGAAAACACCCTTCTGCGGATTTGAACGTTCTATCACCCAGTGAAAGTTTGAAGTCGAAATATCAAGTCATTTTTGCAAAAACTTTGAACAAAACATAATTTCGTTTCGTTCAAAGTTTTTGCAAAAACCACTTGATATTGACTTAAAACTTTTACTGGAGCAATAGTACGTTCAAAACCACAGACGGATGTTCTCTTGATTTTTTGTGGATTCTACGCATTTTATTTTTTATAAGCTTGTAACTGTGTCAATTGCTCGTTCGGTAATGGTAGGAGTATGCCACCCCGAACCCCGCTAAGGGATGGCTGGTTACCGACCTGTCGCTAATTTTGCTACTACAAATCAGTTTTATTTATAATTGTATGTACTTATGTATCAAGGAGCGCGGGAGCGCTCCGAAGGCAAATATTAAAGTTAAGTACATATACTTTGACTTCGCAATACATATTTTTTTCCCATCAGTTACGCATATTGAAGTATAAAAGCTCTATTGTTTCAAAGTAAAAAATACAGTCATATAAATTCATAATTTTTATTGTGCGATAAATTTTTTTTATAATAAATTTTTTTTACTTTCTTTTTTAGCTGGTTTATAAAACTAATAATATTCGTTCTTTTGCAACAACATCTAATTGTTTAAATCAACGAACGTGAATAAGGTTGGAATCTGTATACCGGCTTTCGGCACTTGCGATAGAATAAAAAATTATCTATCCATGAATGAAAAGAACCCTCCAAATTCCAAGAGGCCAACTCCCGCAAAAATACGGCTAAATATATTCCACACACTACTTATAAGGTAATGAATAAAACAATAAAAAAGAACAATTTCCAAAACCAAACTAGCGACACTCACACCCGCCCACGATTTTACGCTCGCACCCTCCTCCCGAATCCCCTCTAAAAACTCCCAAACCTAATCCTCCACCAATCTCCGTTACTTTTATTCAGAAATACTTCAAAAACCGCCACCGAAAAAAGGAAAGTAAATAAGAAAGAACGAATCCGTCTACTCATAGCAGAGCTCACGGGCGGTCAGCAGCAGCAGCAGCACCTGCTGCGCGCGGAGGCGGGGGCACCTGCCGCGATCGATATGCATGTACGGCCCTACTGTATAGTGTGTACGCGCGGCGCTCCAACATCGTGTTGGCGGTGCCGAGTGCCGTACCTATAGGTATATATATATATATGTGTGATCAGATGCCCCCGCGCGCTCTGCCGACGACACACTCGCTGGTCGCTGCTGCTGCTGCTTCTCATCAACGCTATCCGCTGGCAGCCGAATGGCGGCGGCTCGGGCTGTCAAGAGTGTCAACTGGTGGACGGCGACGACGACGAGCTAAGGCCTTCTTTTCATCCCCATATAGCGCATATACGAGTGCGTGTATATAAGACACGCGCGCGGGAGTGCAGAGAGGGAGAGAGAAATATATATAGGATATCCACACGGGCGTGCGCCACGCGCGACGTCAGGATTCCGGTACGGCGGCGAAGAGGGCGACGGCCCGTACCGACTGACTGTGCGCGAGGAGAGGTGGATCATCCTAGATTCCGCTGCTGCGGGTGACGAGTGAGAGAAGACGGGCTGTTTTTATGAGTTGCTGATCGTCCGACGCGAGAGCCCGGGGTCCCAGCTCTTATGACATCGGGAAAGGAGAACACCATGGGGTAAGTTTGTGTCTCTACGTAGCCGCGACGGTAGTCGCCTCCTCCTCCCCCTAAGTGTAGCGCGCGCCCCTGCGGCCCCCGCTGAGCTTCCTTTTTCCTTCTGCCGCAGCTTTTTGCCTTTTTCTATATAGTGCCTATATGCGAGTCTGTGAGAGAAAGGAGACACTATAGAGAGAGAAAAGAGAAGCTGATGTGTGCGAGGGATGGGCTGGAACAGAGAGAGAGAGAGAGGGATAGAGGATGATTGTCGGAGACATGTCGATGTGACCATGGGGACAGGGGGCCCGACCGCCCGACTTCCCGAGCGTCTGCTAGTACGCCATCAATTATAATTGATGAAAGTGTACTTAATTAATCGCTCTATGGATTGGCGCGATTCAACTCCGTCCACAGAGCGCGCACGGTTGTATAGAATGCCTCGCAATCAATGATTGCTGATTCTTTTTTTCCGGAAAAAGAGTTTGTGCGTGTGTGTGTGTATGCTCCTTGATGTAATTATAAACACAGGGGTGACAGGGGGGGTTTGGGTAAATGGAGCTCAGCCTTGGTTGTGCAGGGGAATCGATTTTTATTTTTATTGTCTTAAAGATTTTTTGCAGAGAAAGTGCAGGAGCAAAAAGTTGGGAAGCTTGAGAGTGAGGCATAGGTTGAATGTAATAGTTTTTATATGATTATCTTACTTAGGACTTATAATGCAATGGCAGAGTTATATTGTTTGATATTGTTTTTTTAACCTATTAAATTTCTTGGAATACTTTCCTTTACTCTTGTTGTATTGGTTCGCAAGAACTCTATATAGTCGTTATATTTTTAGTATCTAGTAACATTTATTATTTTGAGCGGGTTTCTTTTTATAGTCCATGTGCTGACATAGTGCACATTCCTTTCAACTTTTACAGCTTGTGTTGACTCTTCATTTATTAATTTGGCAGCTGACTCATACTTTGTATTCATAATAGTTAAAATAAACTTTCATTTTTCACATTGTTCAATAATAAAAATTCAAACTGTTCGTGTATTTAACAATTTTTTTCTAATTTATAATCTTATGAAATTAATTTATTTTTATTTAATAGGGAGCAGCCAATTTTCACGTGCAAGGCACATGTTTTTCACATTGATCCCAAAACCAAACGATCATGGGTCTCTGCGTCTACAGCAGCTGTCTCTGTATCATTCTTTTACGATTCTACTCGCAGTCTATACAGAATAATATCTGTAGAAGGCAGCAAGGTAATATATATGTATAATCATATATTCTAGAAGGAGCTGTAAGTTTTTATCTTTAAATAACAAGTGATTCACTTATTTTTTTTAGGCCGTTATAAACAGTACTATTACGCCTATGATGACATTCACTAAAACATCCCAAAAATTTGGTCAATGGTCTGATGTTAGAGCAAATACTGTTTATGGATTAGGTTTTTCATCAGAGAATGAATTGCAAAAGGTATGTGACTATAACCCATATTTACACTATAATGATCATTTATATTAATTATTATAATGAGACAAAGTTTTATTTCTTATTTATTTGTGTTTTACAGTTTATTGAAAAATTTAATGAAGTAAAAGAAGCAACCAAATTAGCTAGTGCAAAAGCACAATCAAATAGTTCGTCAGTCACTCCAGCTACTAGTGCTAATGTTAGTCCAATTACATCTAGATCTTGTATGCCTTCTACGGAGCAAGATCTTATTGATCCTCCGAATTCATCAATGATAAATTCAAATATATCTGCTTCGAACAATCCAAATCCAAATGCTAATATAATCTCAGCACAAAATAGCATTTCTTCAGTTAGTGGCAGCGTTCTTCCTGGTACTCAACAAAAAGAAGATGATTACAAAACTATTTGTTATTCAAGATCCCAAAGTATTTCTCAACAGAGCAATACTGATAGTCCACAACATCAAGGAAAAGGGCAACAGATGAATGCTGGTCCTCAATCAGCAGAAATGCAATTAAAATATGAAAATGATAGGCTCAAATTAGCACTTGCTCAAAGTTCAGCTAACGCCAAAAAGTGGGAGGTAAGACTTATATTGAAATATGAAAATATTACGCATAAGTATTTTTTATTAAATCGAAATTTATCGAAATTTATTAGATTTCAAAAGATTTAAACGAAATCTCATTTTACATTATTGCAGATTGAGTTGAATACACTAAAGACAAATAATGCTAGACTGACAAGTGCACTTCAAGAATCTACCGCCAATGTTGATGAATGGAAGAGGCAGCTTCAACTTTATAAAGAAGAAAATGCTAGGGTAAAAGCTAAATATGCTGATTTAGAAGCAGGTAAAATAGCTGAAGGTAATTGTGAAGCCTTGAGGTTAAGAGTGGAAGCACTGGAAAACGAATTGAAAACCAGAAATGAAGAGATTAAGGCTCTCACAATGGCATCAAAAAATAATAATTATGGGGTACGATTCCTAAAAAAATCTTAAAATTCTAACTTCAAAATCAGCAAATAATTTTTTAATACCTCTATTTTATTTTTCAGGCTATTCAAAAAGAAAATCAAGATTTACGAGAAATGTTAAATGTTGTTCATGAACAATTAGAGATTTCAATGAGTACTAACAAAGTACAGAAACAAAACCTTGAAACATTAAATAACCGACTAGCAGGATATATACAAGATTTAGTCACGGTGCATCGAGAAATCACAAATACCTTGCAAACTTAAGACAGCCTTAGGTAACTTTCTACAACACTTACCAAGTAGATATAATGCACAAGTCGATAACGCGATAATCTTGCGTGTGAGACAAATTTTGTTTTAAAAAATACCTATTGTTGTTAATTATAGAAATAT
This sequence comes from Torymus auratus, assembly GCA_900474315.1. NCBI lineage: Eukaryota > Metazoa > Arthropoda > Insecta > Hymenoptera > Torymidae > Torymus > Torymus auratus. Next base: position 14,663 of record UXGD01000436.1, read on the forward strand.
TTACGATAAATTATATAATTTCCCTAAATATTCATTTACATCATACATAGGTATTGCAAATTGTTATGTATGCAATGTTTAATGTTTTATAATATTAACAGATATGTAATATTATTTTTACAATCGTCTTCCAACGATAAAAAAAACTTCATCTAACTTAAATCAATTTTATCAAATTTACGTTTAGCAGAAGAATTATGATTGTAAAAAAATTTAAACATATCATGCATATTTATTTTAGTTGTCAAAACATCAATAGGTATTTTTTTATTGAGTGTTTATAAATTTTTCTTTCCAAAGTACAGTCATTGCAAATGTTTAAAAGTAAGCGCTAATTATAAAATATCTAGGCGTAAAATTATTTATGTAATTTGGATTGAATTTTTATAATTTTGATGCTATCTTTAGTGTAGATACATTTATATTGTTACAATGACATTTTGACATAATTTGTCTCTCACAAATCATGAAAATTATGATCGGCAAGCAACAAACGACTCAGTTGCAGCATTGAATGAGCGTTATTAATAATTTATGCCAACAACGTAGCCAAAATTTTACCACTTTTAGTACGGGTGTGTTGCGTGTCACACCCTGTTCCTCTTTGAAGATACTACCGATTGCATTAACCAGACTGAAAATTTAATGCGAAACATTGTATTTCATGATTTCGATTTTGCATCGCGCACTCTATATTACACACCGATAGAGCTGAAAAAGAACAATAAACACGATGACTCAGGTGCATCTAGATAGAGTATCGAGACTGCTAGGTGCTATAAGAGATTGACGAGAAATATGAAATTTGAAACCGTGACCGCAGAGCAAAGATCTTATTATAATGCCATACATAGAATATTTAAACCGAAACATTTGGTTGCATCCTTTTCTTTGAGTAGTAGTACAAAATTAAAGGTAGATGCAACAGTGTTATTAACGTTGCTTAGACTGAGCTATTAACGAAAGAAATTACGTTAATTGTTATATAATAAGTATTCAAATAACGTCGATTGTTTGATAGTGACTTTTAAAAGTGACATGTTAAAGTCTTAGAAAAGTCTTTTAAATTGTTTCTCCATATCATGTATGAAGATGATGCAACTAATGGAAGGGAAAACCATTTACGCAATATAGAGTTTTGTATATTGCATTGATTACCGCTTTTAAATTATTGTCTTATTATTGTTTACTTTGTAATTTTGTTTTGATTACGTACACATTCAAGAGTTCTTGTCGCAAACAAGAATTAAGTTACATGTATCCAGGATATTGCTTTTTATGCATGTTAAAATGAATGTCCAAGTGTACAATAAGGAGTATAAAGTAAGTTTTATAATTAATAGGTAAATAATAAGTATGATGGATTAGTACAAGTTTAAACAAAATGATGCTATTCTGCGTCAACGCGCGGACCAAGATTAATTAATAAAAAAGAAAATGGCAATTGTGGGCGATGGCTACCATGACACTTTTATTACAGCCACTCGTTTATTTTTGTTCAATTCTGGCCTGGACGCGTCAAAATTTTTATCAATTAATCGAGCGCGTTTTTTATTGAGGATAGCAAAATAAAGCTTCGAGAGAGATCTAAGGACAATAAATTTTGTTCCGCTAGACTTCGAAAGTTTTTTTAGATTGCTTTTATGCTGAGACATCGATTTTCCTATGCTCTCTTTTTTATAATCCGTTACATTTATACGATTCTATAATTGTGCGAGAATAATTCTTTTAAACGAAGTTGATAGTTCCTTTGAGCTGTACGGCGCCTTCGGAGGCGTGACACGCGTCCACTTGAAGATTAAACTCGAAAATGTGCAAATTCATTCTCAGCTTCAATCGACTACTGTAAGAGAGTTTTTTTCAATTTGTGGTGGTAGATTTGTTTAACATTTATAAACGCGTAGAAAGTACTAAATTAAAATGAATCTCAAGTATGTGTACTCTGACATTAATTTAAACAAAAATGAAAGATCAAAATAGGAATAAAAAAATTATAGAATCTGATCAAGTTACGCGCATTAAGAATACAATCAATAGTAGAAAAAAAATTTAATCATTGAAGAATATTTTTATTTATATTGTGATTGTTATAGATTTTTGAATCTCATATTTAAATATGGTATTATATGTACAGCATTTTTAATTAAATCAATTCTTTTATATAAAAATTTATTGTAGATTTCTTAGAATTCGATGCAATCCGGCGTCGTCTCGTGATGTTTCAGAGATCTTTTTTAATTCAAACATTTTTGCCATGTGTTAAATAATGAAATGACAGGTTGGCGTGAAAAAAGTAGAATATTATTTATATTACAATTTTTTTCAATCAAGTTTTAAAAAATAATTTGTGCACTCGATTAGCTACGCGTAAGTCAAAACCTTACGCGAATGATCTTTTTCGTCGTGGTTGATCGAAAGTTACTGCATTTGATATCAGATATATGCTGTAAGATTTTGTGTCCTTTTTGAGATGAAAGAAAAAAAACTATATAATCCAACGATGTGCACCGAAATTTTTAGATGCTCGGGCAGCTCCGTGGATTTTGCGTGCGTTGTTAATAATTTACACAATCTGTAGTTGCATGCAAGTAACAGCTGCACAGTTGTTAAATTATATATATGAGAAAAGAAAAATAAAAGATGTACCGTTTTAGTAGTATACAGCTAGTTAATATTATTTATTAAATGATATAGTTACAATTATTGATTGATTTTATAATAGGGATTAAAAATGCCTATTTCGATTTTTAAAAAGTGAAATAAAATGTATGAAAAGTATACAAAATTCCCGTGAGTTTTTCTTTTAATAGTGTTGTAAAGGTATTGAAACGTTCCATTGTAATGTAATGTGTGTTGAATAAAAATGATAAAATTTTTAATTGAATAAAACGTAAAATGTCATTCTGCGCCACAGCAGTCGTGACCTGAAATTATTTACCTATACTACGATCAGTGAGTTTTGACAGTAATAAGTATTACGCGCATCGCAAATTGATTTGAGATTTTTTCCTTTGCGGACGCAATTAATTTTCAATTTAATCCTGATTGTTCCCCACATAATGAAAGGTGTGGGAAGCCAAGTTATTTCCAGATCGCGCGAGACGATTTGCTTTACTTGTCTGAAATGAGAGAAGATAGATACAGGCGAATGAAAGTTTTTCTTTATTCTTTGTTGAAAAGTTTTTTATAATAAAAAAATGACTATAAAAGATGTTGTCCACGTCTGCTTATTAACTATCAAAGTTTTTTCTTAAGTATTTATAGAGCTCTAATATTAATTGATTCACAGCGATAAGTAACCTTTTGTTAATGTCTTTTCTTTTTAAAATTATACTTTTACTTTTCGTTGAACTGATCGATTTTACTAAAGAAAAAAAGTTTAGCACGATGAAGATTAATAATTAAATTTGTAATTTAATTCAAATTGCGAAACTTATTCTAGTACAAGCATAATGGATGAAGCTAAAATGAATTTAAATAATTCAAGTTATTTCATGAATATTCAAGCACAAGATATAGATATCAAAGTTTGCAATATATACCCTGTACTTGAAAATACAGGAGCCATTCGATGTTGTACAATAAAACAACTTCTACGACTTTATTTTCTCGTAATAATTTTCTTGCAATTACTTTCTTGTAAAGAAGTTATGAACAACAATATAAAGTACATTTTCTGCTTGTATATACGCTTTAATGTTTTATTTACTGGCTAATACCACAACACAAAGCGTAGAGACCAATGTAGGACGGAAACGGGTCGTAAAAGGGGAAGTAAATATTACTTTACCATACTTACCGTAAATGACGTATAGGACATTAATTACAGTCAACATCCGTAATTACTTACTAAAATGTTGTATCTCTTTGGTGTTATTTTTTAAAGATAAAAGTTATAAATATAAATTAATTATTGGACATTTTAATGAAGTTAAACAATTTCTTTAAAAGTCAAACCTGCGCATACCTATATACCTACTTTCTTGTAGTATTTTGCACAGTGTATATCTCTCAAAAAATACTTTTTCAAAATTCTTGATTCAATTAACAAATCAATCTGAAAATTCGCTTCTTACAATGTATGTGAAAAAACAGTTCAGTTTGTCAAAGTTCGAGTCCTTCGAGCAAATCATATACTACCGATTCGAATACAAAGACACTACTGAAGCTGAATATGCTGCGTAAACGGTACATAATGACGCGCAAAGACGGAGAGAGAGATAGAGGAGATATATATAATAAGCGCCGTGTCCACACGCGAGCTGCACGTCAAAATCTATGGAGCTCGGTATCCATCTATAAGTATGCACATACATACACGCGCGCGCGCGAGCGAGTCTCTTTTTATATAGCCTTAAGAGAGCAATAGTTCCTCCATTATACTATGATAAACTTGGATACTCGTGGCAATTGATTTAATTTGCGCGCGCGCATACCAGGCGCACGATATTTTGACCTTGGACGTTGCGGCGATTATATATAAATTAATTTGATTGTCCATTTGGATTTTGCTCTGATGTATTTCGACGCCCTTATATATATTACGACGAGGAGGAAGTAAAAGAAAGAAGGAATAAGATGGGAGAAAAATATGTGTTCGGAGCATGAATGTGTACGTGTCAAAGCTATAAGAGTACGCCTTGTTATATGCGAGAAAAAAAAAACGTACAAACGTACTTGTAATATCTTCATTTCGCGCGTACCGTTATAATGTATAGGTACATACACATGTATAATTGCCTGCTTGCAGTTTGATTACACACGCACACACACATACACACACACACACCGATTGCAAAGCACGCACACTCACTATCATGTGTATAATACTCAATATACATTTATAAACATGAGTGTGTTCTTTCGAGAGGCCATTTGTATACAAGTGATTTTTCAACCCACCCACCCTTCAACTGGCTTTGTATAACGTCCATCGACTCTGCGCGCGTGAGAGACGGCACGATCCACAAGCGAAAGCTCTATATACGACGCGGACCTTTTTACGACGATTCAGCAGCAGCAACAGCAGCTGGATAAAATATATATATATGTATACCAACTCGACTTGAAGAGTCAGCGGCGACGGCGCATTTTTTATAATATTAAACCGGCACCAAGGTAGCGCGCGATGATCTTTGATCTGCATATTTCCTTTGTAATACACGCGACATAGGCGCGCGCCACTTTTTCGCAGCTAGTTTCTTTTATAACGACCTTACACTGCATTATTATACCTTTATAACGTATAAATGGGTAAATATATATATATATATGTAAGCGCGCGCGCGACTCGTAGATTTTTAGACACGTCGAGTGCGCGAGCGTTGTATTTTCGGGTGTCGCTCGGGAGGGTAGCAAAAGAGAGAGAGAGAAAAAACTTTGTGCACAAGTGGAAGAGATGAAGCTCCTTTCCACCGTAATTGGGCGAGGCACTCGCGCGCGCACCTCGCCTCAAGAGGGTTACACTCGCCCGGATATGCACGGCGGGGACGACGACTATATATATATACGTGCATATCTCTTTTTTAAAGGCATGCGGCGACGACTCTTTCGAGAGCGAGAGAGAGAGAGAGCGAAGTGTCTTTCTCTCTCTCCTTTCTGGCGCATGGTTTTAAATTTGCACGAACGCAATAGTTGGTCGTTTCGAGTGCGACTTTGATATAAAAGGGGGTGAGATAGAGGGATGAGTGGCAGAGGATGAGATATAGAGGGATCGATGAGACGAAAAGCTGTGCGAATCGGGTTGAACGAGAGAGCAAGAGTGTGAGAGGGAGAAAGAGAGGAGATAAGGCGCTAAGGGGGTGTGAAAATTGTTAGTGTGCGCGCAGCTCTTATATATCCTTTATCTTTACTATGTACGTGTTCGTTCTTTTTTTCCTTATCTTTTATTTCCTTTGTTCTTGTCGAATCGTTGAGCCTCGACTTCTCGTGACTTCAAAGTGCCATTCACCAGAGTCCGGATGAATTTACTGCGATAAAAAAAACGCTCTCTTTCGCATCGTTTTCTCGCGCTATATAACTCCTCTGTATAAAAATCGATAAATTCATCTGGACGGTGATCACGGCAAAAAAAAGAGATGTCTTCATTCGCTCCTGTATGGCATATACATCGTTGTTACAATAGCGGCAATTGCTCAATTTGTTTCAACAAACGCCATCTTTAAACGGCGAGAGAGAGGTCAATTTGCGAATGTAACACGCGTCATTTTACTCGATTAAATTAGACATAACTAACTTTTATATACACCCCTTTAACGCTGATAATAAGAAACATACACACATATACATATACACAAATACACATGCGAGGACGCGCGCTTGCGTGCGATCACACGATTATACAAGGATGCACAAAGCTCATTGTACATGGCAATAAATGAGAGGGAAAGAGAGAGAGAGCGAGAGAGCGAGCGAACGCATTGTACGCGTGGCAATAATCGGTGAGTGGTGGTGGCGTATTGATGATACTATATTTGCTAAATATTTTATCGGGCGATTAAAGGCTTGCGATATGAGAGAGAGAGAGAGAGAGAGAGAGAGAGAGAGGACGGGTTTTTAGCGCGATATGCGCGCAATCATCGGAAAAAGGCACACGAGCGCAGACCTGCAATTGCGCGTTGTTGATATACGACCAGTGTATTAATTGTTCACGAACGTTGGTATTAAGTGACATGTTGAATTTGTGTTAGAGGAAAAAAAGGGAGAGAGGATAGAGCGAACGAGATAGCTATTCCTATTTCAGTCGACGAAATGGAAGAGAGATGAGAGAGGAGTTTTAGGTGAAAAAAACGAAAGAAATAAAGATTAAAAAAAAAAAGAAGCGAAACAATAATGACGTAAGGCGTTTATATACATATATATTAAAGACGATAGCCATGGGGCGTTGGTATATTATCTTGGTGACTCGATTAGAAGAAAATATAACAATGTAAAGTTGCGAGAGAGGAGAGAAAACAAAAAAGAAGAATAATACAACAGGTTATCAGACGCATTTACATATTTACTAGTCAAAGTGAGAGAAAAAGAGAAAAAAAGGGGAGTAAAGGTCCGAGGAGCGGACGTAAGTTGATTGTCATTATCACCATTACTGTTATTACTTGATAATTAATCATCGTCATCGTTATACAATTGTACGATTAAAGAGTACGCAGCGAAAAAAGTGTTTTATGAATCTAGGAAAAAAATTCGAGAACTTATATATATATGAGAATATAAGATGAAGGAGTATATAGAAGAAAAAAAAAGAACGAAATCTAACCCAATCACTTTCTACGAATTAACGTCACTATATAATTTACCATTATTTTGTGGATCTGTAAGAGGATATGTATACCGTTTTTCAGTTTTGTCTAATTTATATATAATCGGCTGTTAATAATAAAGAATATCGTACTTTTCGAGACAGTCTTTCATTTCCGAAACCCTCCCAGAAAATAGAGAGAGAGAGAGTCAACGGTCCCCCCACGCCAAAGACGCCGAGGCAAATGTTCCCCTTACCGAGGCACTTTTCCCGATCGACGACAGGAATACATATGGGACATTAAATTTCTAGGAACTAACCGCTCGTCCGTACCGCGCACCCTAATATCCTTACTTAGCTTTAATGATCTGGGCTTCTGCCCGGACTGTTATTGTTCAATTTATTAATTGCGTCGCTGCCGTCGTCAGCACTGCCGAATTGGGCTGGTTCGGGGATTACTCGCCAATTCGTTCCTACGAAATTAAACTAAGTATATACGCGTATTGTGTATATGTATACACTTACGTGTATGAGGACGGGGAAAATTAAGGTGAGTTGATGAGTGTCTCTCGGGTTTATATTTTTAACGGTGCGGGAGATTGTCTAATGAGTTACGAACGACGTGGGCGATAGAAATCATTGTTTTTTTTTATTATTTCTTACATATATAAAATAGAGCGGCTTTGTTCTCTCTTTTATAAAAATACAATGACGATTTCTTCATTCGAGACGAGCGCGGTTTAACTTATACACAATGATGATACAGTATCATCGTATAGATTTTTACTCAACGCGCGCACCTTAATCTATAAAAGTCTTCGTTTTCATATATCAAATTTATATTATATCATTTAAAAAAAAAATATATTTTTTTTATTTCTTATGTCACAATTATTATATAAATATAAAGTAAACAGTATAGCCAGAGCTAAGGTATATGAATTTTCTCTCCTTCCTAAACATATATACAAAGACACCTCACTATATCCTTCGTCGATCCCTCATCCTCGCATATATCCCCCCTCCAAAATATAATCAGCATTCATTTTTCAGTCAAAAGGACAATACCCCACCCTAAACAAAAACCGCTAAAGCCTCGCCACAACCATGATTTATCATCCATCACGCAAGAGTCGCAGGTATATAATAAGAGTGCGGGATTTCAACGTCTTTACTCCCCCATCTTCTCGATACACCGCAGTCTAACTCGGCCCGTGAACCAGTAGCAGCAGCGTCAGCAACAGAGCCAGGAGTCGACTAGTGGCCACCAATTCAGCTCCAGGTCCGCTTGAATTCACCTCGTCGGACGATCGATGGGAGTCGGACGTCACCTGCACCGCTGCAAAAATCACGTAGTGCGCGCACACACACACACGCATGTGTTATATATAGGTATATATAGTCAAGAGTCGCTATGGCCCCATTGTTTCCTCATGCGGGCGGGCGCGAGGAGGAAAAATGCAAGCGCGTGGGAGAGAGAAAATCGAACTTATGGCCTTTAAAGGCGCAGTCGGCAATTCCTGCGCACCCGATTGTTTCGGTATCTATATATGTAGAGAGAGAGAGAGAAAGAGAGATAGAGCTATAGGGCGAGCGGCTGCGCGGAACGTTTATTACGGTGAATTTGCTGCGCGCGCGGCCTTTTGTGTGATTCCGCGCGAGTATAAGGTACTTATTATTATATACCTATATCTTTTTATTCCGTTATACCGGGCATGACGGAAATATTGATAACGCGCTCGCGTCCGAAGTTTTCGAATCGGACGTATTATACCGGCCGTCGCGTTCATTATCATTTAGATGAAAAATGCGAAATCCAGATTACGCACGAGGAAATGTAAATTTACCAGAAAGTTGGGATTAACTTTCAAATGAATATCTATATATACACCACGCGCTGTATATGGCTCGTCTCGTATATATACTCACCATTCGAATGGGGTTACAAAGAATCGATATTCATCGGATAAATCAAAGTTGTAAATATTAATATATACCCTTTCTCTACTCTCTCTCGCGCGCTTAAATACAATTTCATTTTTCGTCCAAGCGCTAACGCCTTCCAGACGCGTGTTTAACGTCTAACGTACAATTAAAACCGCGCGCGCAGCTTCGGGGCAGTTATTAGGTATCGTTAGCCCCCGTAGGAAAAAGCATCGCTCCAGTTTCCTCGAAGATTACGGGCGCGCGTTAAATATAAACGTTGTAGTCGCGCAGGCCCCTCCGACGTATAATTACCCTTCGCGCGCTACTAACAACCCTTGCATAGAATACTAGGTATAGTACGCTATATTGGGTTATCCCGCGGGAGTTTTATTAAAAAAAACAAAACAACAAAAATATGTATTTGAATAAATATCGCGCGAGGGATAGAGAGAATAATACACATGCAAATTCAGTATACCTTTAGGCGCGCTCGCGCGTGCCTTCGATTTTATTCAAAGGGAAAAGCGCGTTTTCCGCACATATACACAATCCGTCCCCCGCGCTTTATATTATGTACGCGCAACGTGTGTTGTGTGTATGTGTACCTCTATTACGGCCGGGGCAGAGAGATAAAAAAAAAACTTATAAGAATTTTCGCAACTGTGTTACGGGTGGGCGGGCGGAAATAAAAGGCGCGGGCATTTTTCTCCGTGAATACATCGCGCGCATGAATACAAACTCTATGAATGTGAAAACTTGCCTGGGGAAATTTGCTCGTGACCGGCGCTGTCGGTTTTGTAGGCATCCTCGTCCTCCTCCAGCTCCGCTGTATAATATATAGTTGGTTGTAGTTTTTTTTTAGCGAACAGAATCAATGGTCAGTGTGTGAGCGCTCGAGGCTCCTTCTTTTTCTTTTTTCGTTAACGAGAGGGGCAGTGTAAAATACCGAGGCACGATTTGGGATATATACGAGCCACGTATAATGAACATTCGGCGATCATGCGTGTAAATCGGAGTGATAAAAAACGAAAAAGATAAATTAAGGTGAAGGAGCGCCTCGGTATTTTACGGCACCTCTGCGCGGTCGTATATATACAATTTCAAAATGAACGCGGCAGCGCGCGGAGCTCTTATGTATATTACTATAATTTGCATGTAATGTAAGGGTAACGGAAATACACGCTATTTATCTGTACAAGGTGCGCGTAATACAAAACATTGCACAATTCACTTATTGACTTTGATCAATGAATTACGAGTATATGAAAATTATCAGATGATGATATTTATCTATATACCTACAGTGCAGGCTCCGGAAAATTGATGGCTTTTTTGTTTCATTTCAACGAAACACAATAAAACCATGTTTTTCTCATCCCCTTTGAAAGTAAAAAGAAACGCCCAGCTGACGAAATTTTGATTGTTATTAACTTTAACAACTCGCGTCGCCGCGTTATTTTTGCAATTACTTATCGTAATGCCACACACTTATCGTCAGCGTCCATTACATTTGTTCGCGCGCGGAGGTCATTCGATATTGATCTTCATGTATACGATTATATTACCATGACCGCGCGCTCGGTGGCAAGCAAGGTAATATCTCCAAGATTTAAACCTTTGAGCCCTAAACATGCAACGTTCTATATATGCAATACCACTAAGGGCCGCGTGTACCACCGTGGCGCAATAAAATTATCCTATATAACCATCATTCACGCAACGAAAATTTAATTAAAATGCTGTTTCGCGCGCGGCAGAATTACGATTAAAATTCAATTGCGATATTATTATCCGGCGAGCGAGCCTGGTAGCCGCCGTGATGTATAAAATTTATTAGCAAACTCGTAAATTGTATACTCTGAAGTTTTGATTACGTTTTTACGCGCGGGGCTCGTTATTATATAAGTTTGCAAAATATCCGCGTGATCTTCATTTTGCAAAGCAGCGTGTATTATGTATCGTTGTCGCTGTACAATTGGTGTACCTCGCGGTATATACGATTAATTACTGCAACTTTTCACGTGTTTCGCTCGGTACAACGAAAAAAGCTTCGACTTTAAAAATTAATATCCCACGATATTTTTGTGTGTTATCATGTAAACGCGAACCTCGCCCGAGTAATTGTTTCATCTTTGCACCCAGTACAATATTGTATACCGTTCAACCCTCATCGCATGCCAAATTGCAAAGTGCAGGCAATCTACAATACAACTCACCCGTCGCTGGCACAGTGGCGAACCTCAGAATCTTGGACGGACTGCTCGAGCCGAACTTATTCCTAGCGAGGACGAGGGCCTCGTACTGCCTGGACGGTTTCAGACCCGTCAGATTGAACGTCTTGACGTGCATCGGCCCCATCGACTGCTCGCTAGGGATGTACAGCCTGTGCCACTCCTCCCGCGTCTCTAGCTAATAATAATAAAAAAATAGTACGTGTAAGGAAAGTGCGATCCTCGCTGTAAAAATAGCTCGCTTATATAAGTGCAGTGTCGTGTTGCGCCTTTTCCATCCCGGAGAAGGACGCCTGCATATATGCAACTGGTGTATGTGTGTATATACACACGTGACGTAACAAAGGGTTCTGTGATGGAAAATCCCCCTGTCGCGGTAGTTATGTATATATCGAGCTTTATTGTGCGTTCGATTGATTAAATTACGCGCCATCGATCCAAAAGGCGTTGGGTTATGAGAGCGAGGGATGCACGCGCGTATATATACTATATATTATTTCGAACTTAGCGGCCGCGGATGTTTGACTTTCGCTAATGAATTGAATGCGGGAGAGGCGGAGGTCGAGCTCTCGAAGTATGACGGTATAGGGTACGCGCGAGCGCAGTGGTAATGCACTTTTCACGTATACGGCCGGAGCTGACGCATCCGAGCTCACGTAGTATATACCTGTGTAGGAGTGGTGGAACAAATGGATGCTTGTAGCGTTGTTATACGGTGCTGTTGAGGTTCGTGCTTTTTTCAAAGAATTTTTCGCGGAAAATTGGAAAAAGCCGAGGATTTGTAGATATACGAGCGTTACGGCGTATCATAGAAGACCTGAGAAAATAAATATGGTAACTTGGGCTGATTTGGCTATCTTAGGCAGAATATTTTCTTTCTTCTTCTGTAAATGCGTTGGGAAAAACAAATTTTAAAAAAGGCTTACTAGGAGAGATCTAGAAATATGAAGAAAGTTGCAATATTAGACCCTACCGCTCAAAAAAACCAAAGTTCTATGCCTTTTGAGTTTAATTTTGAAAAAAGCCTATTCTTAAAACGGTAACTATTCAATTCTTGATAGTCTTAAATATCATTTCAAAAATAGAAAATAAAACTAGAGAAAAGAAACTTTCATTTGCCTTTCTAAGAATTAAAAAATGTTGATTCCTTCCAAAGTTATGAAAGTTTAAAATTAGGCAACGAAAATATGCCGCCAGTCGAACAGTTTTATTTTAGGAACTAAACAGTGCATTTTCGATGCTCTATTTTAAACTTTCGTTACTTCGGAAGGAATCAACATTTCTTAATTCTTAAAAAAGCAAATGAAAGCTTCTTTTCTCTAGTTTTATTTTCTATTTTTGAAATGATATTTAAGATATTCTAAAGTTAAATAGTTGCCGTTATAAGAAAAGGTTTTTTTAACAACTTCTTTCAAAATAAAGCCAAAGGTGACCAGAGCTTTAATTTTTTTAGCGTGAAGGTCTAATGTTGCAGCTTTCTTTACATTTCTACATCCAAAACATATCACAAAGTTTGAGCCGAATCCGCGATCCGGAGTTCGTAGCCTCTCCTAAGTTAGTAAAGTATACTAAATATAATACTAATTCTAATATAATACACTTTCGCTCCGGGCTTAAAAACACGAATATGGTATTTCGGCCTGATGGGTATGGCGAAAAATAGCGATTATCCCTGTTTGCTATTATATTTTAATTAACTCCTATCAAAATTCCTATCAAACACTTTTGTATACTCCAAAGATCATAAATAAAAGCGTCTTATACCTATACGTATAAATCGGGGAAAACAGCACTTGGACGAGAAATGTCATTATTGAAAAGCACTGCACGGCTCTCGTGAACGTTCCTCTCCTTCATTTTACATCCAGATATCCTCGTTATCCTCTGCGGATCACGAACACTTGCGCGCAGCGAAAGCTTTTCATTACAATTTTTCCGCGCCCGAAGCGCATCTCTCGCTTTATATAATCAACAATTATCGCTTAATTAAACCCCACTCGACACTCGTCCCTCGGCGCTGTGAAAATTTTGAAAGAAAGACGCGCCGCATTAAAACGCCTCATCTCTGCATACATGCCCCAGTGTATTGAAGCCGATTTTTCATCCTCCCGCGAGAGAAAGAAAAGAGATACTCTCGAGCTTTCCTTTGAATAACGCTCGGCGCGCGCCCATCAGCTTATCAATCTTCCTTTTCTCCTTATCTTCGAGAGCACGCCCCCCTTTCCTCCTCCTCCCTCGCGGCAGTTTTTCCGATAAGCCTCGATGCTCGTTCGCTCGTTCGCCCTCTCCGCCCCTCGTAATAGAATTCACCGCGGCGGCGGCGGCGACAAGGCACACGCTGAAATCCAAGTGGCAGGGGCCACCGACGTCGTAGTAGTATAGCACCCGATACCATAAATCAATACCCGAGTGATGCAGCTATACACACTGCGCCGGGATAAAGATGAGCCCCCGCGAGAGAGGACACGAAGCGCGTGTTTACGAGATTGCGGTCGGACGCCAGCAGCTCGCACGCCGCTCGCGTTTCGCGGTCTATACATATAGGTATAGCCACACATATACCCTATATACATCGTATTTCTCACCTGTCGGAACCAGAACTGATACTCAACCACGGGACTGTAGCTCTCGGCGGTCCAGATGAAGTTGAACGCGTCACTGGTACCGGTGCGCGGCCCTTTCCTCAGCTGTAGAGCACCCGGCACACCGGATACCTCGAAACTGAGCTCCGTGGTACCCAGCTCGTTGGTCGCCCGACACGCGTAACTGCCGAGATCCGTTTCCAGGACGCTACGTATCACCAGGAGGTGGAGTCGGGCCGCGCCAAACGCCAAGGCGCTGTCGTTGCTTGGAAGCCGTGAGGCTGGCGCGTCGATCACGTAACGCATCAGGTGCTTGGAACGCGGGAGCTCCTGGCCCTCGAACTGCCAGTCGACCTCGGCCTCTGGCCATGAGACCACCAGGCACTCGAGCTGCACTCGGATGCCCGGACTCGTGTGTAGCCAGCGACGGGTCGACGATATCTCCGGCTTGTCTGAGGAAATATTCATTCGTGTATATATCTAATTATTATATTATATGATGGTTATATAACCGTGATGTATTTAACCAGAAAAACGAACATACATAGTATTTTTCTTTTCAAATTTCCGTAAAAATGCGAAAATAGTAGTTTTTCGTTACTAGTGCGTGAAGCGAGAGGGTGAAAAGGTCACACGAGGATAAAATCACCTTCGCACTCGCGTATATCGAACCGTATTTTTTGACACGACGTGTGGGAAACTTAATTTACAAACTTTGCGTATAGAGCTGTGTGCGAACGAGCCACAACGAGCCAAATCCACCGGCATCAAGAATCAAGCGAAAGATTAAGAATGTTCAAGTGCATGGCCAAAGTGAAATTCCGCGCGAATCAACGAAGCGCGCATATCTTTATAAGTACGTTCGAGTAGCTGCGTGCGCAGCGAATTAGGGAAAAGCGTTCTCATGGACTCTTGGAACGCGAGTTCCCTACTTGTGCGCCCGGGTTAACGTGCAAATTTTACGAGAGGATATCTTTACGAGAGAAACTTTCCTCGACAAAGTTGAACCTTTTCCGCGAATATTCATCTTTCCCTACCGCGATAACGCGGCTCTCTCCAGAATCGTCTTACATGGCTGAAATATAAGTGAAGTAGTACGTAGATATAGACGTTAATCCTCTGGCAGGCTTTTATACATGGTACTTCAGTACGAAAGTGCGGGTAATTGGCGTGGTCCTTTACCTTTTGGCGATTAAAACGTTATTCGGAATGTATCGTTATACGAGACGTTAATTGAAACTAATAAATAAAACCGTATACGTATAACAATTTTAATTGAGGCTGCAAATTGACGTTGATAACGTGATATATAGCCGTGAAAATAAAAGAAAAATGTTAATATATATCCTATACGCCAGGCGCGAGAGATCCATCAATATTCAAATATTCACTTCGGGCTCGTCGCCGACAATTAATTACCGCGCGAATTTTCGAGTTATATCAATTATGATTACGTCGACCGGTGACAATTATTAAACTCCCTTATTCTCTCTCACTCTCTCTCTCCTGTTCCCTGTCACACAGCGACTATATGCGATCGCGCTTGTATATAATATATATAGTATACATCAGAACACATTGTCCGAGCGGCGACTGAACGTCAGAGATTCAATTAATACATATGACAATTATTACACACAATTGCGCACAGTCACCGCACACACCGCGCGTCGCCACTGCGATGGCTGAGACAAATTTTCCAGGACTAATTAAACAGTAATGCGGCGGAGAGAGAGCGGGACACAACCGTCGCGTCGAGTCTTTTTCGTGTGCAATCAAATTAACTCAGCCCGCAAACAATGCGCGCACATATATATATATGGCATAGTATATATATACACGTTATATACGCGCGTCAGCGTTCTTTCTATTTACAAATCTCGATGATGCGCATATACGCAGGAGACCTTTTGAAAGCTCTCACTCGACCCTCCTTTACGAGCTGCTTCCTGTTTGAAAATAATTTGAAGAGAGAGAGCGCTTACTACGTCTATATATTGAGTGAGAGAGATAGAGAGGTGGTTTTGAAAAAGGCTCGACGCAGATTGCACGACAATGGCGCTACGGTGAATGTATTGTAACTACTATCTGGACGAATTATTGTTCCTCGGGCTTGTATGTTGATGAAAATTCTTCTTCTACTTCTTCTTCTTTTCGGTGTAATTATATATACGACGATTTCGGAAGGGTGTAGGTAATGTAGTCTCTACCGTGGGCGGGTAGTTAACCAAACAGACACTGATTTCAGCCGATATAGCGTCGTGCGAGGTTCAATTAATTCGCGCTCCGTTCCGGGTCACATGAATATTTCAAATGTTTGGTACAGTTTTACTTGTTAAGCGGGTGCTCGTTATCTCTCGCTCTTTTTAAAAAAGATGCCAAGTGTATATACCGGTGTTATAATGATCACTTTGTCGGGAGAGATCGGCGGATAATCTCGTTAAATATTGGTCGACGAGTTCGACTTAACGCATGATTCGGTTCCGAAATATATATAAACGGTAATTCTCAAAATGATAAGTACATTATAGAGACAACCCGTAACTCACGTTTAACCCTCAGCTCGATATTCGCCTTTGCCGGCTCGCCGATCCCGTTGCTCGCCGTGCACGTGTAGACCCCGGCGAGGCTTCTATTCGTCGCGTGTATCCTCAGTTTCTGTCCGGATGCCAAGATGGGCAGCTCCTCGCCTTGGAAACTCCAGGCTAGCACAGGTTTGGGCACTCCCTCCGATATGCAAGACATCTCAGCTTCGTCGCCTAGACGTACCTCCAGCTGACCGGACTCTGGTATAGGCTTCGCACTCGCTGGGTCTGCAAAATATAGATGTGGTGAATTGGCGACGCGCGCAACGAATTAACCGATAGAGCAGGCGAGTCCGTTTGTTTAAGAGACGGCTCGAGTAACTTGAGACATGCTGTATATATATGTGGGAGATGAAGGAAGCGAGTTGGGTTTCGATTGCTTGGAAGGCGGAGGAGTTTGCAGAGTTTCGCGCGGAGGGAGGGATGAGGAATTTACGGTTCGTTTGGAGTTTCCGCGTTGGTATGGCTTTCTTCGAGGGAATATGCGAGTTTATATAGGTGAAACTATTGGATCTTGGTAGACTTTTGTTTGAAGATTATTATTATACAAAAATAATATAACATCGCGGTTCTATGTTTATTAAAGTAGGTTACAACGGGGGCAAAGAATATTAGGCGAAATAGATATTAGATATATGTAGTTCAAACAGAAACGGACATTTCCATGATTTGCCTGTTGAAATTATAAATTAACGCGCGGAATATTTGTATGAGTATAATAACCACCTCGCTTTTCGTCAATACTTTAATGTATACATGGTCGCAATGTTTTCTCTATTGTAACGTCAACGTGAGCTACAGTTTCAATGATTCATAGACACGCGAACGAAAGAATGTAAATAGAGAAAAACGAGGTCCAATCAAGCTTAATTTATCAAAAGTGTATATATAGTCTCTGACTTGCAACTATGATTTTTGAAACATTAATTATTACACCCCTCGCGCGAGTGTGTGGGTCTGATGTACATACGGGAGGACTCGTCATTCCAAGCCGAGCATATGGAAAACAGACGCGTATGTGCGGGTCAACGAGTTCGAGTCCGAAATTTCGTCCGCGTCACTTCACTTATATACACGATTCCGCGCTATATACAGACATTCGCGTGTGCGCGGCTTCAAATAATGGATAGACGGATAATCGATATATTAATGCGTGCATTAATATTCCATCCGGCGATTGGGCGCGTTGATTATACATCAGGAGAAACCATGAAAACGACAATTTTCCTTAACCGCGGTACTATTGAAAAAAACTAAAAAAAAGAACACGCTATTTCAACAGCAGCATAACGGTAGCAGAAAAAAGCTTGAAATTCAATTATCCGCGTGCGAATCTGTTTACAGAAATCTGTTTACACTTTCGCCAGCGCACCTAAAGTCGTTACAATCGCGGCGGTAGATCTCGATGCAGCAGCAGCAGCAGCAGTGGCCGTCAATGAGTTAATTCGGCGTAATCAAGGCACGAAGAAAGGAAGATGTTGGAGTACGATAAAAAGTTGCCCCTTTCCGAGCGCTCGAGCTAAAAATTGCTCTGCGTGATTCTCATGAATTTTTAAGCGAGCGCACGCTCGTATAGGTACTTTTTATACCGAAACTATACTACTCGCTCTATCGCCGCGGTGCATCGCGCGATTACCGGACTTGGATTTCACGGTAATCGCGCGGCAGGAGAAAGAGGGGGAAATAAAACGGAGCTAATTCCGTGCGATTCTCGGATTGGGGAGTGGAAGGAGCGTTTCTATTTGCGGGAAGAAAAGAGTTCGCGTGGGAGTTAATTGAATATTGATTAACGCGGGGTTCATCACTCGGCGGATGAGCTGGCACGCGGATCAGAGTGGAATAAAATGGGGAAACACGAGTCGTCAGGATTGATTGTTGTGTCGTTCCCGAAATTTGCTTTATGTTCTGATTCTCGTTCACGGTATTATCAATTAGTTATTAAATTGACAATTAATGTTATAGTTTGATTTGCTGGTACGAGTGATTGGCTAACACACGGTTTCCGTCGGTTTTCAATTAGTTAATAAAATTTCGTACATAATAATATATTATAGAGGTAATTGAATTAATGCACTGACGTAAACGAATGCTTGAATATTCACGAGGCCGCGCGGACGAAATTTAATAACACGACGGCTGATATTATATATAACGCAACTTACGAACAAAAACGCGTACAAACCACTCGGAATATCGGATTAAAGGTATATATTATAAAAAGAGCGCTCTCCACAATCGAACAAAAAACGGCAGCTCTCTACACTTTGCATTCAAATCGGGAGCCCAACCTCCCGAAGAAACCTAGTTTCCCTCCGAACTCCGAACTACAAAAAGAATTGACTTTTCGCGCGAAAAACTAAACTTCCCTTTCCCCGCGTCCTTACCTTAAAACCCACTTAAACTTCTCTCTCCTATCTCTTCTCCCCGCCGAAAACAAAAAGCAGCCAACTACTCTACGAACTTTCCCGCCCCCGAACCGACAAAAAAAAGGAAAAAAGTCCCACGGGAAAGATTCACGAAGAAAAGTCGAGGGGGCGAAGAATCTTGATGCGTGTGTGTGTATACTCACACATGACCTGGATCTCATGGACCTGGGTGACGTGGCCCCAGGGTTCGGGCCTCGTCGCCTGGCAGACGTACTCGCCACTGTCCTCCGGTCTCACCTGCACCAGCTCCAGGCTCTGGTTGCCCCACATCTTGACGCGCGGGTTCGCTGCCGTTGCGGCCGGCTCCGCGCTGTCCGCCAACAGTACGCCCGCTCGCCACCAGCGTACGCGTGTCTGAAGACCTGTAAAATCATGATTGTTCCTATTTTTATCAGTTTTATTCTATATACGTCGGTGTGGAATTGCGATGGTATAAGTATAAGAAGTATGTGAAGTGCGTATAAGTATAAGAGATGATGATGGTCGTAAACTAATGCTATTATATATACTTCGACGTACAGTTTTTCAATGGACTTGTATGAATGTGCGGGTGATAACCCGAGGAAAAAAAGAAGTGCCGAATAAAAACTTTTATATGCGTGAAATGATGGAGTTTTATATACCATAGATCGATGGTTCCTTCGGAAGGGAAGGTATATAGCTTCTGCAAATCATTCTGACTGCATGATTCAATACACATTATAAGACGAAAGGAAGAAAATATGGTGACTTAAATCTCATTACCATGCATTTTCATTCTTTGGTCTTTTTTTTATTATTTCACTCTATTATACTCTTTTGGAAAATAGGGGACGAAAATTCACGATGGTTTTCAATGTTTCTTTTTTTTTGTCCCACGCTTTTTCGCATATATATAACTCCAGCATCCGTGGAAGTTTTAATTTGAGTCAGGGATAATAACATTCTTTCAAAGTCTATTTCTCTCGTGAGATTCAAGGAGCGCGCGCGCTCGCAGCTGGTCCAACAAAATGACATCATTTCAGAACAAAGTGAGCCTGATAGATTAAATTACGGCTTTATCCCCGTACCCCTGAAATCTTGCGAATTGAGCACAAAAACTAAAGAGCTCCAGAGAATTTCCAGATATTACGGGATAAAAAGTTTCGTTTTTTTTTTCTCTCCTTCAAAATATCCTATATAACATTTATATAAGCGATTGAAAAAAAATCATTCGTAAATATTAGCTGCACTATACGTTTACTTTAAGATTGGAAAAAAAGAAAAATATATAATAAATGTCTTGTTGAAAATGAACAATCTATATTCCCCAAGCAGCGGAAAATGAAGATAGATCGATCCGGTTTCGCGCGTGACTGATATATGAAAAAGAAGAAAAGAAAAACACTACACCCTTGCGGCTAGCTGACCGCTGCGGTCTTAAAAACTCGTCTTTCAACTATATAAACTTATTAAAAGTGCTATATAGCTGCAGCAACTCTCTCACGAGTATATGTTATATATACGCCCCGACATTTGACATTATTCTAAAACAAAATAAAGTTATATGCAATATTCACTTTTTCTCCTACGTCTGTCGTGTTTCCACCAATTTTAATATAATTCAACGCGAACAATCGCACCTGATGCGCAACCTTTCCCTCAAAGCCATCACATTTTATTATAAACGACACATTAGCACTTTACTTCGCGGTCCCAGCCACGACCCAAAAGCTTCATAATACACACATCCAACAAAATAAAATCCCCCGCACACTCACCGAGATCCTCGACGCGACAGGGCAACGTGACCGTATCATTCTCATAGCTCTTCACCGTGGTAGCAGTAAGGCTGGCACCACCGGTAGCCGCCGTCGATGCAGCCACACATCCCAGCAACAGCGTCAGCAGGGACAGCATCATCATCGTACACGCACGTCTTTAACCTCGCGCGGCACTCGGACACTACTGATGCTGGCTCCTTTCCTTGCCTCCGCGCTCGACTACTCCCGCCTCTCTCTCCCCCTATATACAACCGGCATTCTTCTCCAATTCCTCTCTCTCTCTCTTGCTCTTTCCATTCACGCGCTCAATTGATGACACACGCACGACCGCCCGTACGTTGTACGTTGCAATTCCTGAGTAAATATTAATGGTCGTGTAAGAAGACGCTCTCTCCGAGTGATTTCACGACAAAAGGGGGGAATTCAGTCTCTATCACACTCTCTCTCTCTCTCGATAAATAGATGTTGCTTAGCTCTCGGCCATTCTCTTTGACACCGGGCGTGCGCGCGCTCGTCGCACGGGAGGAAAATCGCAGCGGCTACTCTCTCCCTTGCCTCCCGCCTGAAACTTTAAAGAGCCAAGTCGTCGTCGTCGTGCGCAGGCGGTTTACAGTGACGATCGAGTGCCATAGTATGTATATATACAGCGCTGGGGGAGCTGAAAAGAGCCTGGTAATGGAGCTACCCGCGTATTCTACCTGCCCTGCCGCCGCTCGCCCACCATGTGTATACTGCACACATGTACCTGCCTCGTGAATATACGTTATACAACTATATATACACACGAGCGAGTTGCGCAAGTTTCGCCTCTCTCTATATACGCGGTGTGCCTACACACTATAGCTGCTGCTATTTGCTCCCGCGCGGTTCATTGGGTTTCGGAATTGCCCGGATTTTTATACACTCGCGAGAGACCGGCGAGCTTTTACCGCCGTCGCTACTGTTTGCTCTGCGAGTGATGGCGACTACCTCTCGCTGCGTCCTGGATTTTAGCGAACTAGCTTTTTTGCCGCACGTTTCGCCGCGAAATTTCGGCGCGTTTGCGAGTGGAGGGCGTTCATGTATAAAACGCGCTGACCGCCGCGAGGACGTGTGGATTTATGTTATTAATGCAGGGTGGGGGAAAAAAACGCGAGGGCATATAAGCCGCTAATTGAAACACTCGCGCGTATACGAGGGTAGTTTGGTTTGAATTGTTTTTTTTTCCTACGGATTTGGGAATTCCGTCGCTGGACGTCGGAAAATTTAAAGCTGGAGGTTTCGCTTGTTGAAGTGTATTATAATAGAGATAGAATTGTGACGAAATTATTGTTTATAGTTGCATTAATTGGAGCGTCAAGTGGATTTATTTTCTAGCGGAATTTAATATCTAAATTAACTGATTTAAATAAAAATGCCAAAGGAATATTAAAAGCTACGTGATTTCACTTTGGTTTACGTAGACATGAAAGTGAAGAATAAAATAGAAAAATATCACTTCTGATACATTAATAAACAATGGCTATGGGAAATAGTTTTACAAAGGCAAGAATAATATCAAAGCCGCGCGCGTCGGTTGAGCAATCTTTTTTAATGACCCCCACGATTAGACATCTTTTCCACGCAAAGTCTCTCGCAAACCGACCGAAAAAAAACCACTCCGTGTCTCCCTTTTGAAGCGACGAGCTTGCGCGCGCGCGCGCAAAAAAGAAAAACGTCGCGTTCGAGTACCCCTTTTCGAAAATGTGTATCTCTAGAGATTTTCTTCTCCCTTTTCTCCCTCTCTCTTCATCAATGCACTGCCCATTAAAAAACGTGAATGCCGGTATATATGAAAGCACTTTAACGGATGCCCGCTTGCGCCTCCGGCGAGCGGGCCTTTAAAGAGCTCGGGGGCTTAATGACAGAATGAATACAGTCGCCTATACGCGGTATATGTGTGCGCGAGCCCGCTGAATGGGAAAAATCACAGCGCGCGTGAGAGATAGACCCACTGCTGCTGAACACCGCAGGGTCGCGTTCTATCCATTTTATAACCGATAAATCAAAATGAGAGAGGAGAAAAGAGAGCGCGAGACGCTAATTGGGGGAGTTGATGAATTGTGGGAAGAGGGAGGGCCGTGATTGCGGAGGTACTGAGATTTGTTTTGGAAATTGAAAAAAAGAGAGCGTTTTTTTAATTATTTTTTTATTTTTTTTAATCAATTTCTCGTGGCTGGAGGTAGTTGTGTTGTGCTAACGCGCAGCATTATAGATATAGATATATCGAACGTAAATGAATTAAAACGTATGTACTATCGTAATTAAGGTTAGCACGAATATAAAAATTCTGATTTTTCTAACGCCATATATAATCAAAGTATTATATTATACGTGGAAAAAATTAAATAGTAAAATCAACTGAATTAATGCAATGTTAATTCTACTTTTCTGAAAATGGAAATTCTACTGTTAATGTCGATTCTACATACATTTCAAAATGGGACTACTACATTTTAAAATACGATTTCTACTTTTTAAGAATGTATAAAAATGGAGATTCAATTTTTCAAAATTGAAAATTGCAAATTAACCGTAGAAAATGTAGAATTTAATGATTAATTTTTCCGTGTACCTATAGTTACTTATTTTACTACTTTGTTGTTATTATGCTTTCAAAATTCATAGAAAACCAGCAGCCCGCCACCGCACTAGAATTATTATTATTGCGCTACGTAAAGCAGAGGAGCGAAAACAATTTTATATATTTTTAGCGAAAATACTTCATTGTCGTTATACCAGATTATGACGGAAAGAGTTTCGCATGTAAAAATGTCGGCAATTTCTTTCCTGCCCTCGCTATACATACCACATTTTTATCCGTATAAACGCCGCGTAATTTTACATGCAATTTTTCCCGCTTAAATTCAGCCCACGGCGGTGGCGAATCTCGGATTGCAAACTTGCGGCACTTTATGAAAATTTAAACTAATGCGCAGGCATCCAAGGCTGAGGCGCGCCGTAATGCCTGCATATACATATAGTCTTTCAGGAGGAAAGCTGCGTTAATGCATTTTCCCGAGATAGAGAATATCTATATCAACGCGTCGATAACGTCGAGAATGAAGCGTTGAATGATTAATGGCAGATTTATCACGAAATATACTCATCGGCATTTTAATAATACGTCCAATTTTATTCTACTACTCGCTCACGACCTTTTCGGTATTCCGCGTACACGCTTATATGTATATAAATTCTATATTTAGCTGTTAATTAAATGTTGCGCGGCGCACACGTGTCCACGTTTTAACTGACCATTTGACTTAATATACAAAAATTCATATTTCCAACGAACAACTTTATGAGAATTGCCAAAAAATGTTGTCCCAATACAAAGTAGAAAAAGAAAACAGTAAAGACAACAAAAGACTCCCTCCAGCGATAATCAATCTTTTAACAATCATCCTTTTTACTTTTTATTCCTTCCTCTTCTCTCGCTCACTCCGGGCTCTCAATATTTAATCGAAATTACCCAGGAGATTGATGCCATATATATACAGGGCGCTATTGTAATGTATAAGGCGATCCCGAAATTAGCTTTCTCCCTCTCTCAATCTTGCCTCGCTCTCCGCACCCATCTCTTATTAATTCGCCAAAAATTATGCAAGCTCCCGTCTCTCAGCGAAACAATACAATCCCGACCGTACACGAGCGTTTTCGCGGATTGGCCAGTATATACCTATCTGCTCGCCTAATATACTCGTACGGTTAGTCGAGGGAAATTGTACGCGGAACGGAAAGGAGATACCGAATCCTAAAAGCTTTCGGGACGACATCCGGTGAGCGCTCGCGAGTAGTGAGGGATATCTCGGCCCATTATCTTTTACACCCTCGCGGTAGGAGAACTCTCTCTCTCACACACGCATATATAGATATATACTATATAGTATAAACATATCTATATCGTTGGCGAAAGATGAGGATACGGCGCGTGTGTACTTTGGAAGAGAACACGCGATTTTAATCTCACGCGCGTTTGCTCTGTATTGATTTTTTTTTTCTTATTTCGTCTTTTTTTTTGCTTCGGGCCGTCTGTTTTTTCGGCTAAATGGCGCGAGAGAGTTTGTATGTGTATGTACTACATGCTGATAGATCTGCGTGAATAGTTGTGATCAGTTGTCGGAGTTCCGACGAAATTATACCGTTATTATTTATCGAATTATACACGTACGCGGACTCGTGAAGGGCGTCAATTATTTTGACATTTGTCATATGAATTTTGGAAAGCTTTCGTGCATTGAAAATAGACATATCAATATTTCACAGAAATAAAAAGGGTAGATTTTTAGGATAAAAAATTTTTTAACCAAAGGTTGTAAATATAGTTTAATCTTTTTAGTCCGATTGTTATGCATATTTGAAAACGCTTTTTTATTCGTTCGGTCAAAACGTTAGCGTATTACACGCGTGTTTTTCATATTTTTAGTTTACATTTATCTGGGGCAGTTTATAGGTGACGTCTGACATTTAAAATATTAATAAAAGCGCGTAATCGGGGCTTACACGCTCATACTTTAATATCCCTAATAATTAAACAGCCGCGGTATGGTTCAAGAACACCTGTTTCCCAAATCACCCGCGTACGCGCATTAAAATCTTTACAGGCACCGTATAATACCATTTTTTCGTCTGCATACATTCACGATTCCCATTTTATTGGCTTATATAATTTAACGACGTTACGTATACTATTTTACTAGTTTTAATCGCTTTTCCCATCATATTCTTTGCAAAATTTATCATATAAATTAAAACCGCGTCCTTCATAAATGCAAAACGCTATAAAAAAAAGAAAGAGAAGTTGTTTTTCATCAAGCTATAACGGGTACCCACACTTTCTTCGAAACTGTTAAAGTTAAACAATAATTCTTTCAGCGTTGAGGTATTAATTAACGCGCACAATAGTTCCATATTAACTTCTTGATTATTTCCTTTATACTCCTCTTCTCGCGCGTGCGTGTATGTATATATAGAGCGTAGGGGAAGAAAAAGCTATACCGCTTAGGTGCCAATCACACATGAGAAGTCTATTTGTCATTCAACCCCTGCCTCTACGCGCTCGCAAGCAACAACTTTTAATTGTATAACCCAAGTGAAGTATTGACCATGTGCGTTATAGTTACTGGGGGGAAAACGGGTCAACATATATGTGTCGCGCATGATGGTATATAAGTTTCTCCGAGAATTGTACTTACTTATTCGTAAAACAATGTTAAGGTTTTTGATGTATTGAGGATCTGCGTGACATCGAATTCTATGACGCAACTTTCAGTTCGAAGTTACATAGGTATATAGTAATATTTTGGTATTCTATATATAGACGTGTAATGTGTATTAAAGTTGTAAAATAAAATAATTCTAATCGACAACGTTGACCCACAATTAATACATTTATTTATTTACTTTATTTTAACAAGAGTACATAATTATACATGCAGATTACTGATTAGATCACATTATGCATAATATAATTGATAAATCTTGCACCCTAAAAGAGGTTGAAGTTACTTTAGGTCTGAAGTTATTTAAAATTGTAACTTTATAGGTCTTACGAGCTAGTAAACCTTTTATTTCTGGTTTATCAAATAAAATATCGATGAAAATTTAACTACAAATAAAAAACTGAAGAAAATATTTATAGTACTATCCTAAAATTTATCGTTTTGATGATGATTCTTCTCGGTATACCAGTTTAAAATTTTAGATTTTATCATTTTTTACTACAGTTTAGTTTAGTACTTTCAACTCTTTTGGCAATTCATTGAATAATTTTTTAGCAATAGTTTTATGATTTTTGACAGCAATTTGATTTATTAATTTTATGTGCTCTAAGACTTTTGTTCTTTGTAATACTATTTGATTCTGTGAATTAAATCATTGTAGTTAAATGAGTCCTTGATTGTTAAGAAAGTACAGGCTCCGTTTTTGACTTTGTAATAATTTTTATAATACTATTTTGCAGAAAATGAAGCTCGTTAAATACTTTATTATATACACCACGCCAAACGATAATTCAATAATTTGCCAAACTATTGAAAAACGCGAAATATAGTGTTATTAGGGGTTTCGATTCTAGAATTTTCCTTAATTTATTAAATACGAAAAGTAAATATCTCATTTTCCAAACAATAAGAAATAATTATAATCCATAAGTATATAGTATTATAAACTCTCTTTTAATTTGCTTATTGTCTACTAAAATCCTTGAATTATTAAGCACTACACTATTACAATAAACTCAAATGCAATTCACACTTAGTGATGATTCATTCATTGCTATCCGTGTGTTGACTTATTTTAAATACTCATTCATTAGATCTTGCGATTGTTTCCATCATGTACTAGAACAATAGTGGACCGAGGTGTGTACCTCGAGGAACATCTGTTTTTTATGAGAAAATTACTGCTCATATGTTCTTTAAGTTCTATCCACAAGGTATAGTCTTAATTATATTAGTGGAGTTTCCCTTATTCAAAATCTTTCTAATTTTGATATTAAGATATCCTGATTAACAATGTCAATATTAGATCCAAGAAATTTGATGTAGCAGGAATATCTTTATGAAAATCATTCAATAACATTTTAGAAATGTAAGCTAAGACATCTCCAATTCCTTTCTTTCTTTTTAAATCTTCTTCATTTTTATTTTTAGATAATCATAAAAAATATATATATATTTTTTTACGAAATTGAAGATGAATTTTTCCCCTTTTTCAATCACCATTATCGAGCTTCTATGAGCACTGCAATCAAAAAATAAAATCCTTCCAATCTTCGACAAAATTGTTACAAACCTTGTATATACACGCTGAATTTTACAAAACAAACGACGCAGACTGATCGAACAAGCTCGTGCCTTTTTCCCAACAGATCCGGATACAAAACCGTAATCCCGCATAGACGCATCGCGAATCGCTCATCCTTCGCTTGGAAAATAAATCGCCACCTATCCCCTCAAAAAAGATCCTAAACTCTACTCTCTCTTTCTCTTTGTATCTCTCTTTCTGTCTGTACCTCCCTCACCCCCGTCGGAAAAACAACTTTTCCGCCCATCAAACTTTCCGCGCGGCTTGCGCCGCCAACTTTTTCGCCGTGCAGCAACCAACTACTGAAAACACCCCCGTCGAGCATTGCAACGCATACAAATACGCGTATATGTATATCTATATATATTTTTTGTTTTCTTTCGAAACGACAAACCGCTTTACCGCCACCCTCGAAAAGCCGTGAGGAAATATATATATGTGTATGTAACATATAGAGAGAGAGAAAGAAGCGAAAGCGATATGTCGCGGACCCCTCGTGTCATCAAACGACGGCCGTAAAATAAAACAAAGAGCGCGCGCGCGGGCGCCACGAGTGAGAGGGAAAGAAAACCCCCAGCGTCCCTTGTCCCTCGCACGCGCGCTCGTAAAGAGCGAGAGACAACGACGACGGTTGGTATAAGTACGTAAAGAAGAAAAGGAGAGAGGCGAAACGAAACGATTCGCATGTCCCGAGGCGGCAGCCGCTATACCGCTGCTGCCGTTTTCCGCATCCACCCTCGTACGTATATATCGGGGTGAGTGGGGTGATCATGCACACTCTGTTTTTAACAACTTTAGTCTTGTGACTTCGTCACGGATTATAAAGTTTTTTTTTTTTTTTTTAAGATAACAATAAATTTTGTGAATTTTTTCAGCTGTCGGATTTATTATAATATTATCATTTGGAGTTGCATGAGAAAAAGATTTTTTTATATATGTAACTGTATCCCTCGCACTGGGGGTGGGTCAAGTTGGACGTTTCATGAATTCAACTTGTACGTTAGTTTGAAATTACTGAAACGGACACATATAAAAATGAAATAATTCAACGTGATTTTTATACATGATGAATATTCAAATAAAATTGTAAAATATATTCATTAAAAAAGATATAATATATAAATTTATCGAAAATAAGCTATTTGTAAGTATAAAAAATATGACCGATAAATTTCAAGAAATCCTTCTTTCACATGCAAAAAAAAAAAAAAAAAAAATTCCCGTCTATCACCCATCAACATATTTACCCTTTAACGTCGCAAACGCTTTCACCATGCACCTTCAACTCTTCCTCCATCCACACGTTTGTTTTTATCGGAAATTTTGCAACCATAGTCTTCTCTCCCTGCAATACTTCGAGTCCACATATAAACGGCTTTATCAACCTCTAAATAACATCAAGGAAATCTTAAACCTCACGCTGCACTAAAACCTCTAATCTGTCACCATTATCAATTAATATACCCATACCACCAGCATGTACAATACAAAAACACCAAAAAAACGCCCCGATCGCAAATTATATATATATAAAAAACCACCACCGTATTCGCATATAAGATTTCCTCCCTCCCTCCCATAATACACGCACGGCGCGAGCGTGCGCGCGAGAGGGAGAGGGACAGAGTAGAGCCGTCGATATGGGCCGATACGAGGCGGACATGCGCGAGGGTGGAAGCGGCGGCGGTGGCAGTAGTATAGTAGCGGCGGCGGCAGTGTGGTGCGCCGCGCGGAACCAGAGTGAGGGTAAAGCTAGTAGAGCAGCGCAGCCGAGCCAGCCGCGTGCTTGGGAGAGAGAGCAGAGAATTCCTCAGTAGTAAGTCAGTCGGTCACGCGCAGCCCCCGTGAGAGGAGATGCGTCAGCAACAGCAGCAGCAGCAGCAAGAGCGAAGGGAGCAGGAGCATCAGGAAGAGCTCGGCGACCCAGTGGATAATAACACTAGCACAGGCGTCGAGGATCATCCTCGTGGTGATAATAATCAAGAGGAGAGTTTGATACAGCATCAGTTGCTTCTGAGCCCTGAGGGCCCGGCGACGACGAGGAAGTGAGGCAGGCGAGGGAGCTGGAGGAGGAAGGACGAGCAGCAGAATAATCATCAGCTGGAGGTGACGCCGATCGAGCACAACAATGCCAAGACAACAGCACAGACTGCACAACAGCAACAAGCTGCTGCTGCTGGTGCTGCTACTCCACAGCAATTATCCGGACGGCGGAGCAGCCAGTACCATCAGCAGCAGCAGCAGCAGCATCACCACCACCATATACACCTACGCCGACGGCGAACGATGACGGAACCCTCGAGCTCCGCTCCCGGCCGACCATGCTTCGACGAGAGGTCCGAGTCGGCGATCGCCTCGGTAAGTCTCCTCCGAGCAATAACTCGTATACTTAATATCATCGTCGTCGTCGAGAGGAGAGAAGGATTTATTGGTCCGCGCGAGACAACGTTTCCGCGCGACTATACGCGATCCAAGAGAGAAAGAGAGGAGAGAGGGCATAGCAGCAGCAACGGGCCTTTGTATTACGCTCGAGAGGGAAACGGCATTGTCGCTCGTGGTTTATAATTACGCTTTTCAACTACTTACTCTCTCTCTCTCTCTCCCTCTCGGTCTATCCCTGCGGGCGCTCTCTGTTGCGCGCGTTAGCTTTATATATACATACACTGTTACACACGAGCAGTCGCGTGTGTGAGTATTGAGGGTCAACAGTTTCCCTCTCGCGCTGCTGCGCGCTCAATTATTAAAGGGCAGCTGCGAAAACTTTATATACATACGTGTACATGCGCTCGTGTGCATGAGAGAATATATACGAGAGAGAGATGAGAAAGTTGGCATTATTAAGATAAGAGGAGAGAGAGAGAGCGAGAAAAATGTTCTTGGCAATGATATTGCACGAGTGTATAATAATCGTTACGAAGCGCGCGGAGTGTACAGTGCGGTGGTACAGTAGTAATACACTTTCGCTGATGGAAAAAAACGAAGGATCTATCTTATGATCGGAGAGAGAAAGCAAAAAAAAAAGAAGAAAAAAACGACGCCCGCTGGCGAGATGCCTAAAGTTATATCTTCGGCATGCCAGAAAGAGAGCCCGGCGTGCGCGTGTGCTCCCACGCGCTCCAGTTAGCACGTATCCTCGAGCTTTTTCTCTCCCTCCCTCTCTCGTATTATATATCTCGTTATATGATGCGATGAAAATTCCGCGTGTACACATACGCCCCCGCGCGCGCGATATGTAGATAATAGACAAACAAACATTTAACTGTTGTATAAATATACATAGTTGTACGTGTTTTATCCTGTATGTATATATAATAAAAATTCTCGTAGCACATCCACGACATAAACAGCCAGGTAGCCCAGTTCCGCGACCTGCTGATCAGCATCGGCCAGTCGCGCGACTGTCCGGAGCTGCGCGAGAGGATACGCAAGCTCAGGCGCAGCTGTGTCGAGGCATGCAAGAGTACCTCGCTGATGGTGTTACCTCAGATGCGCAGGTTAGTATACATCTGTATATACATATATAGCTTAGCCCTTAATCAAGTAGTAGTAGTAGTAGTAGTAGCAACAGCAGTGTCTTTCCCACTTGTGAAGAGGTTCGCCCAAAATAAAAGAGGAGCTGTCGCGTCGTGTGACACGCGGTGTGCTGGCACTCGTGCACGTTCGCTGCGCCTCGACAACTTATACACATGACATACACACACTTGTCACCCTCGCGCGCGAAGAGAGTTGCGGAGAGAGAAAGAGAGAAACGGAGAAATAGAGCACCTGTGTGTGTCCTACATTTCGCCGCTCGCCGAGTGAGTGCCGAGTGCCCGAGAGAGTGAGAGTGAATGTGTATATATACGTGTGTGTGTGTGTGTGTAAGTAATAGTATACAGTGCTACTGCTGCTACTACAGCGAGCCTCTGGTTCCCTTACTAATTTATATGCGTCGCCAGCTCGCTTGTTTCGGCTCGTGCGAGCGGGTTATACAGAGCGTATAATATACTGGATGATCTCCTATATACTTTATCTTTGTTTTTTCTTCCTCCTTCGTCACACTTATGGTGCAGTGCCATGGAGTCGGGGATACCGGCCGACAGTCCGAACCTCGTGCTGCTCTTCTTCCTCTGCCAGCTCTTCCTACGGGAGCTCTACAAGAGCAAGAACCTCGTGCGCATCGTGCCCATGGACATGACTGGCTACTTTGGTAATTATCTCGTTATATAGCCCGGCCCACGCGTGGATGAGAAAGGGGAGGACCGTGCCGATCTATCCCACATTACACGACCCTCGACGAAACTTCTTCTTCTTCTTTCTTTCTTTCTTTTTTTTTTAGCTCCCCCACGAAATTAGGCTGAGTGAGAGAGGGAATTGCCTCCCACGGGGAGAATGAAACGGTAATTCGGTGTGGTTTGACGTGTTCGTTAGTGAGACGGAAGCGAGAGAGAAAATTTTAGAATTTAGTTTTCTCTTACTTTCTTTTTGCGTTGGCTATAATACTGCGGAATTTTTTTAGCTCGCCAGGAGAGAATAACGAATAGACGTATGAAATCTTTCGCTGGAAGTCGCGCGCGGCAAATATAATAACTTTACTGTCGCGGCTGAAGTTTAATTTTGCGGAGTATAGTTAATTGCTTTAATTGCGTTTGTTTGGTCGCTGTTTCGCTGTATTGTGTATATAGGGGGGGAAAAGTTCGCTTTTCTTTTCTTCTCGTTTTTTGTTTTCTTCGCAACAAATGTATATGTACACACTAACTGAAACTAAGGACGCGACGCAAACAATAACTTCGCTGTACTCTATATATAATCGTATAATATACATACATCATAAAAACTTAATATTATTAATTCCTCCGGCTTTCCCAGCACTTTATATCAGAAAATTCTTACCCTGGTGAAAACGAAGCGAGTAGAAACTCGTCCCGAAAGAAGCCAATGTAATTGCAAAGTACACGAGGGCATACACCACACACGCGTACCGAAAACTTTATATCTACACACCGTCACTCGGCACAAAGCGCCCGGTGACCTTTGAGTCCTAGTTGCGTTAACCAATCACGAGTGCCGCCTCGATCGCATATATATATGTATACGTGCGGCTCTGCAAATTATCCCCGTTGTGAAATCAATTTCGGACGATGGTCGGAAGGCGTCTGTATATATACAGAGAGAGGCTATATCGCCCATGGGACGTACACACACTAGCACACACGCGCAAGTTTTATGGCTCGTGCGGGGGTCCTTCAGCCAACGTGGCCGTATCACGCGCATGAGAAAATGTGAATACTTAAAAGGCACTTTGGCCCTTTGCTGGCGGAAATTGAAGGGACGCGGTATGGGAAAACGATTGTTACGCGTATATATATGTATAAACATGTGCATTTTGATTACTCAATTTGCGACTTCTCATGTAAACGATCGAAAGATAATGATATAAGCTATGAGGTAATTTTTTTCTTGAGACATTATATAGTTTATTTCGCATTATTTTGTTTTTTTATTCCACATTTTAAATGCCAACGTAAATACAATTCCGCGACTGAGTGGCACCTTCTTTTATATTTCATAAAAGTATCCACTTTTTACCCTCGACAAGCTTCCGAGAGATCGCGTCGACTCGAGTGACTGAGAGAGAGAGAAAGGATTTTTTAAACGTTCCTTTATTTCGCTCTCCAACGAACTTTCCAACGATATTATCGCTAAACCTCAGCAAAACACATTATATGCTTTAACGTTTCTTTTTGCTACTCTCTTTCCTTCGCGAAAAAAAAAGAAAGAAAAAAGAAATTCATTCCTCTCGTAAATCTTTATTCAAATTTTTACATCGTCCCGGCACACTATTTCTCCCCAGGATCTAAATTTAAATTATACGAGCGCCACGAATATCGCGCATTTGTATGCTAAAACGTACGCACATTCGCGACATGAAACGTACACACACATATACAATATATATATATAGATCAACATATTTTTTCGCAAAAAAATGTATAGAGTAGAACGGGGAATACATTACGCGATCAGCCACAGCTAGATCAACCGCATACTGTATAATATATACGTACGACACGCGCGTATATTTAACACGCACGTGCTCGAGGATACACGGTCAATCAATTTTGTAAGAAAAAAGTCTCATGACCGGGCGCACGGGACGGGGGTGAATTTAAAACGAGGTCGTGTCGCGCAGATGCTCTTTGATTATTAATATATACGCTGCTATAGCACGTTCTTCTTTATTTCTCCATATACCATTGTGTTAGCCGAGACTCTAAAAAAAATTACACCGTCGTTTGTAGACGAAACTCTTCATTTAAAGAAATTCACTGTGCTGAGGTTGGCTTGGCTCTTTGAATTAATGAAAATTCCAGCTCAAATAGAGAGAGAGAGAAGCCGCGAGAGGAGCATCAAAATTCCGTGCGCGGGAAATCTCGAGGAAAAAACGCGAGCGCGTGTTATATTTGCCTTTTGGAAGGCTGCCACGTCGTCGCCCGCGCGCTTGGCGAGAGAAGGTAAATATTAATTCACCCCCGGATAAATCAAAACCCACCGGCCAGCTCTACACACAGCACACACACACATCATTAATTCGAGGTCTTCCCCGTGGGTGATATGGGGGAGGGACGAACCAGTAGAGAGAGGGGAAAAAAGGAAAAATTCGAAACGGACGACTGACACGGCAGCCGTCACGTATTACATCACGCCCGTTGGGATAAATAATCAAGCCCTCTCTCTCTCTGCTTTAGAATTCCGATTTTCATATATATATATCACAGTATAGAAAGATACAACACACGCGCGCGCGTCCACATAATGCACTTGTATATATAACTTTCCGGGTGAGGTTCATTGTCGCGTACATATATATAATATATAGAAAAGTTGTGTATCAATCGATAGATCGGCACACTCTCTATACGTATACCGCGTATATATATATATGCTATACATAGGCGACTGCGTGCGCGTCGCGCGCTCTCTCTTTATGTTATTCAGAGAGCAAGTCCGGACCATCGAATATCAGCAACGTCATCACGCAGATCCTCCTCTGCAAGCAGATCACGCTGGACTTCAACGAGGAGGAGCTCTGCAGCATACAGAAGGACAGCGAGGAGATCAGCGCCCTCATTGCTGAGCTCCAAGAGTTCATGCCACAGTCCGAGGCCGAAACTGGTAAGGCTACACACACACATTTATGCACGTATATAAATGTATGTACGCTTTTGTATTATTTAGCAGACGCGGGTGAACGAGTGTGTATATATATAGGGCTAGGGGCGTCTCGTTTAATGAGTAATTGGGGGGAGGGCGAGGTACCGAAAGAGGGCTGGATGATGCCTCTCTCGTGGGGGGAAAAGCGATTCGAGGTCGCGCCGAATGGGCTTCGATTTATTTTCGGTTTTTTTTTCTCGGATTGGTTTATAGGTCTTTCGGAGTTACGATGCGTTTGTTGGAAGAGAGACAAGACGCTTTTCGTGCGTGTTTGGAAGACGCTTTAGTTATTCGGCGGCAGAATGGAAATGTTGTTGGTCATCTTATTGATCGCGATAAAAATTTATTAGAGAAATAATGTCGTTTTCGTTGGGACATGTTTAATATATATATATATAGGTTCGCGCTGAATGTTTTTTCAAAATCTTTTGGTTGTTGAGATGTAGTCAGTGAAAGTTGAAAATTCGTTGTTATTTTTAGATATTGAAAAAATTGAAATTGAAATTTACAATTTGTAAGAATAAATAAACATATAATACTAGTTAAAATGTTAGTTACGATAGGAAGAGAGATATTTTAATAGAGAGATTCCATTCGTGTATTGGAAATTTCAAAAGTGTATTGAGCTGTACAAGCAGAAGCTTGGAAAAGTTTAATTAAAGTAGAAAAATACGCGTGTAGTCAGACCCATATATCCGAAGCAACGTTACAACGCAAAGTCGTGAATTCCTGAGTTAGAAAAATGTTGGAGTAGAAATATTTACGTTTATGTTACTATCTATTTTGCCTAGAAAAAAGACTGTCTCGGTAAAAATGTGTAAAAATATTTGTCGAAAGTTCTGTATTCGAGAGTTCCTCGCGAGTTTCATTTCAAATTGCAAAGTTTCAAGTAGCTATATTTCAAAACCAAGTATATATATATATATCTCGGTACGGAACTGTTCCTCGAGCGTCAATTTTTAATTGACTGCGCTCAAACTTCTGTCGCGCTCCTTCTGCAACTTCTTGTCTGAAATTTCACGACTGTTTATTGAAATATAGCACGATGCGACGCACAACTTTGATGCACTTTCCAAAGAAATATTATAATGTACAAAAATTACTCTAATTGTACAGTTAATTGCGATGTAACGTTCCATTCAATCGCAACTTTCGAAAGTAAATTACAAGTCAATAAACACCAACAACTTTGTCGTAACGTCGTTCAGCATTATGTTATGGGGGGAACTTTTGAGGGCACACTGCTTTATATTCAGGACACGACGACAAAAAAAAAACGTACGAATAGAATCTTTATCACTTGTCATTAAAACTTGACGTCGTTGGCACTTCAGTGCCGCTCCTTCACCCGTTATTATGTTAAAGACATCCTATTATATCCACTTTTCGGTATAGTCGTTCTTTTAATGAACCTACATAATTAATGGCGTATATGTTTAAAAACAAACTGAGCGATTATATGCGCAATTTAATTCAGAACATAAACTTGCTCGATTTTACACTCGTGTACACTTCCCGGCTATATATCACGTGTGTACACTACTGTGGGGACATAATCGGGTTAATACGTAGATTGTAGCCCGCTTTCATTTTAAAGTTTTTGAAATGTTATCCAAACTCTTTTTTCAAAATACATTAAAATTCAAGTGGCCCGTTCGGCCGCTTTTCTTTGATATATATACATTTGAATACAGAACTAAATAATTTTAATATTAATTCGTTATGCGTTCAAAAGCGTATATTTCTCAATTTTTATCAAAACTTAAATCGTGATTTAAAATATTCATGACCCAGTTGAGGTTCACAAAGCAATGAACGTGTGTTACTTATCTCGGAAATTGCGAGTGATATAATGGCTTGTAGATTATGAATTATGGTCATATGATAGAACTTCGTCACGCGATAATTTTTCTCGACTCGCGTTTTATACAATAAATATACACGCAATTAAACTGAATTATATAAACGTATAAAATAATAATACATTTTATTCTAAGAAATACCTACCTACCCTTTTTGCAAAAAGAGTTTGCACAAACAATTAACCTTCGATTGTAAACATTCTATCCCGTTACTTTCACGGTATGACGCATTGCTAAATATTTAAGTTAACCCAAGTCCGCATTGTTCGGGCACAATCAATCACGCGAACAAAAGAATATACCTGCTAAATTTGTGTAGACAATAATTTCCCATTTCCCTTGGATAATCGCGAAATTTTTAATCACGGGCGTATAACCCATAGGTATTATATTCCCTTGCGCAAAAAATTCCCGGAAACTTTCACGGCGATCGATACACGCGCCGGTTTTTTGCGCTTAAGGCGACGACAAATTAACGAGAAAAAGTACCTACCTTAGCGCGCGAGCGTACAAAAC
The DNA here is from genome assembly GCA_900474315.1 of Torymus auratus. NCBI lineage: Eukaryota > Metazoa > Arthropoda > Insecta > Hymenoptera > Torymidae > Torymus > Torymus auratus. The sequence goes on from UXGD01000436.1 coordinate 51,795, forward strand.
TCACTACCCCCACCACCTTTTTTTTACGTGCTCAACCCACACATATATATCTAATATCGTCGTCGGCCCCTATTTATAAACCATAACACAAATTCCTCGGATCGTCCGTCCACTCCGGCTTGACTGACTAAAAAAGACATGTATTATGCGAATCGTATAATTATACTGTCGCGCCTTGTCCGAATCCCCAAGACAAGCGCATAAATATCAAATAAATTCCGTGAAAGTTTTGTATCGGGGGTGGGAGGGACGCTTGTGTGATACATCGCCGTCCCTTTTCGGAAAACACCCTGCCGACAAACAAGCCCTGACATTTACATATTGGTAGGGGCAGCACCGCGAGCACCCAGCTGTTCTCTGAAAAGCAGAGAGCAACTACTTACAACTAGTTATCTCGGCTCTATCGCTCGCGAACTTCGACGCCCCCGCCAATCTCGACGGTATTGTGGAAACTTGAGCCGCGTAATCTCGGCGCGCGCGTTTTTGGATAAAATGCGTCATGCGTGCGTGTGGTGACGGCCTCCGGGGAGAGGACGATCCTCGTGTGCTTTGTCGCGGAATGTGCCCTCTGCGAATACAATGGCCGCATTTTTGTTTATCTCGAAATGTCGTACGCGGTTATACTTTTTTTTTTATTATTGTTTATCTCGGAATTGCAAGTAGAACGAGGTGGTCGTGGCTGCGCGAGGATTAATAATATTGTTCTTTGATCGCGCGGCGGCGTATTATGCGTTTTAAATCGTGATTAATGGCGGTTAAGAACAATGCGGTTGCGGCTTTGAATATGCTAATGAAGCGGGTAAAGATTTTAAAATGAGAGTGATTAAAGAAGCGACAATTAATTATGCGTTATCCGTTCTGTGATGAAGATAAGAAGTAATTTAATTAGATTTATACAATTTTCGGCTACTCTTAAAGGTTCCGATGAGTAGGTCGCATATCTATATAAAAAATATCTTTGATGAGTTTTTAAGTTGATTTAAGATGGGTGTAACAAGACTACTGATTGATATCCTGCCGAAATTATATAACAATGATTATTATATTTTTTGTAATCGCAATTATAGTATTTTTAAAGCATGCAGAGGTCGATCTTGTTTTATTTTGCAACTGTAACCTACAAAACCTGTACTTTTATTTGAAATACAAACAGAAATGAAATTGCATGAGAAAATTGTTATTTTTTTACCGTTATACGAAATTCGTGGAAGTAGTGTAATCTGAGTGCAGTCGGACGTTCGCAGTCCAATTTTTGAAATTTTTTCATTTATGTATTGTACTCCAATTTCATTATAATATTTGTATTAAATACTCGAATATACACGGCATTGGCTTTATTTCCCTTTCTCCGAATATAAACGTACTATTTATAAAACGAGAAAAACGTTATTTTACGACTCCTCCGCGATATCAAATTAAATTTAAATCAGAACATTTCACCGCTCCCCCCCAGAACGTAAAACAAGCTGTTTCGCGAAGATTGAAATTATCATTTTTCTCCGCGCGAGTTTTTCTGTTTTCTTCGAAATTCATTTTAACAAGCTCTCCGCCTCGTTCACCCCCCGAATTCTAAAAGATGAAGCGTTTCCTTTGAGCTCGAAGTTTATGTACGGAACATTTTATATAAGCCCTAATTCTAATTACACGCGTTTCACCTGCAGGCGCTCACAATATTAAGAGGCCTTCAAAGCTTTCGAAATTATTACCGAATATCCTTCGCTGCGTCTGTTTTTTTTTTCTAAAACAACGTGATGTATTTTGCAACGAAAACACTAACCTTCCAAACTACCCACCAATAATGTCGACGCGAATTCCAAAAAATAAAACGAAACATTAAAAGCTTATTACGACCAAGCATCGATTCCACCAGCTCATCCTGCAGAATCATTATATATAGCTTATATATACACAAACCCGTCGACTCACTCATACACCTTCCACCCCTCGCTACAACAGCTTAATGTTCTCAACAACCGAAACCCTCCGTCACTCCGCTAAACGAACAAAAAAAAAATGAAAATTTCCGCTCGTCTGTTCCACAGAGCGACCAGCAGCGCTACAGGAGGCGGGAAACCGGCTGAACCGCAACAACGGCACGCGTATGAAGAACCTGCGCTGGGAGAACCGGGCGAATCGTCACCCGTCCTATCTGCGCGGCACCTTCAAGTTCTTCTGCTGTGCCGGCCGACCGAATTATCTCTGATGATGGGCGCCGCCTCCTCGTCCTCACACGCCGACGTACGAATAAACGTATATACACATATAATAATATGCATGCATACGTTACGCAGGCGTATACCTCGATTCTCGCGGTGCTCTCTCGTCCCAATACTGTACGAGGAAAAAAAAAACGAAAATAACGAGGAAAAACAGTCTTTCAAGTGTATATCTCCGAGAAAAAGCTAACCGTTATTATATAGAAGAGATAGAAGAGTGATGAGAGTGAGAAAGAGAGAGGAAATATATAAGAAGCGCACAACGCATCACGAGCGGTCGTCGATCGTGCCTGCATAAACGCTAGCTGAGGGGGTGTTATAATATACTGGCATAGATTATTATTCTTATTATTGACGATGGGAGATAAATGAGATATATATATTATATTATTGCGGTTATATTATTATTATTATTATATATATTTACGGGACAATCCGTCAAACGGGTATGTAGAATGAGAGAAAGAGAGAGAGAGAGAAAGGATGAAACTATATCTTCGTATATTAATTATATATAGGGAGAAAAAATACACTGGCGAAGCGACGGCCAATCAAGTAAGAAACCAAAATAACGAGAACAAAATAATTCAGTCAATTTCCAGAATCCTCGGACGTGTTATATAATATATTCGTCTCTGGAGAGAGGCGAAGAGTTATGCGTTTAGTAGAGAAAACAAAAAAGAGAGAATAAATTTAACGAGTAGCCGACGAGAAACAAATGAAATATATAGAGTTGACAAAAAAAAAATAAATAAATAAATAAAACGTATATAAATCGATCTTGTACAAGTAGCTTATAGTCGATGAAAACTACTCTACTGCCGTCAACAAGAAGTGAAAAAAAAATTGCCGTAACTAATTAACTAACTAATTAAAAAAAAGAAAATCAACTATATCCGATACACGTATACAGATTATACACGGTACACATCACACGCGCGCGTTTGCACATTCATCGTCGAATGCACGGGGCACAAATACACACCACCCACACACTGTTGCGATAATTCACGAGCGCACACAGGTTAAAAATCAAATAAATAAAGGGGGAGGAGAGCGAGCGAATGGAAATACGCGTGGCATTGTGGTAACCTCGAGGAGATTAGCGAAATATTATATTACACACGATAAAATAAACACGTAAACACACACGGATAGGGTACTAACGTGGTATCTAGAGGTAAAAATGGGAGCCGATGGGTGAAGAGAGTATAGTTATATTAAAAAAAAAAAAAAAAGAAACTACCTAAATCACGTTAAAACGGGTCCAAGTGATTTGGCTTTGGTGCTGCGTGTCAGTTCATATCAGTTCATAGCAATAAAAACGTGAACGTAACATCATCAGCCAAGCGATACGGAAAGTACGGGAGTCACATTTTCTTAGAATTTTTTCCCTTGATCTAGAGAGTATATATATACACTAACATTATATATATTTAAAAAAATAATTAAATAAACTACGTAGATCGTATAATAATGTCGATAGAGCGTGTACACATTACATAGAGAAATTATTATATATATATACATAAAATTATAAATGCAAAGATATATATCACAAATTAAATTATTAGATACTCGAATTTTCGACCTTTTCATTCGTTTCCACAAACGGTATATGTATATGAAATTTGCGGTACTTCCTTATACATTATATATATATATCGAGCCGCGAGGCTGAATTTTTCAAAGTCTCTCTCACAGAAATACACACGTAGACCAACGCGAATTATTAATTATTAATTAGTCCGCGAGCAAAGAGAGTGAGAGAGGGTGTGTGTGAGAGAGAAAGAGCGCGTGAATAATAAACGAACATAAGGGGAATCAAATAAATAAGACACAAATAAATGATTACAATTAGTCTAGCGCACTACTATTTACGCACGTGTTCTGCGCGCACAAATGAACTCGTTTTAGCACACGTATATACACACACACGCGCGCACACAGTTACTCTCATCACAGACAAAAGACATGCAACGGCGTGCTATCAATAATAACGACGTCTCTAGCGCAATAGAATAACAATACGACTTACATCAGACACAATATATAATATAATAAATGTATAAGAGAAAAATCATATAGTATTTTGTGATAAAGTATTAAAAATGAAGAAGAGTATGAAAAAGTAGAAGAAGAAGGAGTATACAAACAAAGGGAATATTATACAGTAGGATAGCTCCGCGCGCGGAACTTATACCTATCCACGTGCGAGCGGGCGCTATCGTGTCAGCGCAAAAGTCAGAGAGAGGGAGAGAGAGAAAGAGAGAGAGAGAGAGACCGAAAAGTCTTTCGCGCACATCATCCCCCGACTCTATTGTTATAAAAAGGATCGAACGGCGAGCGAGCGAGCAGAGAGAGAGAGAGATACATAGACAGGCAGACAGACAGACAGACAGACAGGCGGGCATACACACACATCCAAAAGATAGGACGGCAAAAATAAAAAGAACGAAATCTGTATCTGCATTGTGCGAGAAAGAAGAGAGAAAGAAAGACGCGTCGCGACGCCGCTGGCGGTGGAGCATCGCGATCGCATTGGCACACCACAGGCATATTACTGCAGCAGCAGCAGCAGTGTTGTTTCTATTCCTCCTGCTGCTTCTGCTACTACTACATCTCCGCCTCCTTAGTCCCGCAGCTTTTTTCCTTCATTCTTCGTTCGCGATCGATGAGAAATGGCCTATACGAGGGAGAGAGAGAGAGAGGGAAAGAAAGAAAGAAAGAGCGTAACACCTATACACCCACCCCCTCGCGGCACGCACGTCGGATCGGTTTTTCCTTTTCGTGAGAGTTTTTTTTTTCTTTTCCCTCTTTTCACACGCACAAACACATATACACACACAGACGCACTTTGAAAATCGCGCATCACGCACCGACGATGAACGACGACGACGACGATGACAACCGGAGTAGGTACTATTTTCTTATACCGTTGGTTTAGTGCGGGTGTACATGAGATGTATCGCGTTATGTGCGGTGTGAAGTGGACAACGAGAGCGCGAGATGGTATGTGGCAATCACGTTGCCAGGATATTAGTATATTGAGGATGTGTAACACTCCCTATGAAATTCTATAAATATTATATATACACATTATACATATTGGTAGAAGTCTAGAAAAAGAGAGTGAATTATAATTTGTTAGCGGAGCGTACGTTAAGATACACGATTATATACATGAAATATATATATATTATACGCATGTGAATGATCCCGATGAGCGCGTTTTCTCGTTTTCTCTCGATTATATGCACAGGGCATCGATTATCGATGACCATATATATAAAATTACATAGACGAGGTTGAAATGACGGGTACTACTTTAGCAATTATATACAATTACGGAGAAGAAGGAAAGAAAAAAAAGGAACAAGGGTGATGTGCACGCTGGACGCACTCACATAATAAACACACATCCACACATACACACGGCTAGTGCTAATGATGCAGCTGGATATTTCCATAGAATGCGCGAGCTCTCTCGTTAAGTCTCATAATATAATAATATATATGGAAAAAAGAAAAATTAACAAATATATAAGTAATGAATATAAAAAATATATTACATATATACACGAAATTAATATATTTTCGAGCGGAGCTTTGCCTATGAGGTTTTCGCACGCGGCCACCGCGATAAGAAGCAAAAATATACAAAAAGTAGCAGCACATTTAAACGACGACATGTGCAAGTGGCTCACGGTAGAATTTTTCGATGATGGTTAACGCAAGAGCCGCGGAGTAGTAGTTACATATACAATTGCCTTAGCTTATATATTATTAGACCGAGAATAACAATCAAAGAATTATTACCGACTTGTGTCGAGGGGACGGACAATTGAATCAAAGATATATTTTCGAGGCATATTTCACAAAATACGAGAATATATATATATATACAAATAGAAACGAAGTATGTCATGCTTTAATTGTATAAAGAGTATATAGGCGAGAGAGCGTTAATCATAATCGAAAAATTTTGCTGTCGTTTTTGCTGTGAGCAAACAAAAAATGTTACTTAAAATTGAAAAATGCATTTACTATATATATAACAACAAATTTCAAGTCAATACTAAACTATTATACTACTATGTGTGTATATGCCTAGTTGAAGTTAAACAAAACGACACACCGTACATTTCATATAGCTATACGAAAAGCATTATATATGCACAAGCGCGCACAAAAATGAACAAACACACACACACACACACACATACACACACATAGACAGCCACACACGAAAAAGAAGCGTATTATATACACACGCGAAATTTGACACACATAATACACTCGCACGCGACGAGAGTGAGAGAGAGAAAGGGCGGGAAGGTAATGTTAAAGTTATACGCGGACGAAGGGGAAAAAATGGAAGAGAGAAAGAGGGAGAAAGATCAAACAACAATGCCAAATTTACGATGTTCTGACACTTTATTATAAATGGACGTGGACCAAATCTAATCCAATTTCACTGAATACGCGACCACAATTTATGAATATTGTGTATAGCCATTATTCATTATATTTCTTATATAAATGTATTCTTATATAATAAACTTTACTTGCCAAGTAATATTTCATATAACCAGAATAATATTGTTCACCCTTGGATTGTTCCTTTCATTATTTCACGACAACAACAAAAAAGCAGTACGGGTTTAAAGGGATACAAAAAAGAGGACAAATTTTTTAACGAAACTTTTATAAACGTTGTTTTCGGAGAAACGAAGTAAAAAAAAAAATAAAGAAACGAGAAAATCACGTGTGTGTGTGAGATGTGATCTCTGTGTTTGCGGTCAACCAAGACCGCGCACACACACACATATACGCGCGCACGCACACAATAATTTTTTTATCTTGTTTCGGGATGAATAAAACAAACGGTCCTTTCCGTTATATATATATACACACACACACACGACATTTCTCCGTTCATCTTTATTACGATGTATCTCATCCGAATTTCGAATTCCGTATATAGCACTGTATAACTCACAGAGAGAAAGAGAGAGAGAGAGAGATAGAGAGAGAGAGTATGTCTATATGGGTGACGATCGAGCAATCAAATAAAAAAAAGTGACCTCATCAGCGCTAATTAATATTATATACAATATTCCGAATTAAAGATAATGTAAATATTATAATTATATCGAATAAACATTTATCGAAAAATCAATGCGACCTGCGTGATCTGTAATACATATATATGGCACACATTCTTATATACACTATATTCCCGCAAATCCTTCTCCTTATGTTTTATTGCAGTGATTCTTGCCGCGGATTTATATATATATTTAAGGATAAGGGGCGCAACTCGCTCTCAGCAGTATAAGCGCGCGTTTTGATTTATGAAAACACTTTATATATATCATTAGGGACATTAGCGGGGCTCACCTGGAGGGGAGCGAAGAGAGAAGACGGATATGCGCCAGGCGGCGAGGGGATGAAACTGCAATTAAAGAAGATTCCCGTTTTGTTCGGGCTTTTGTGTGTCTCCGTGAGTGCGTGAAAGGCCCACTCCCCCCAGCAGCAGCAGCAGCATACGTGCGCGCGAGAAATTAGAGCGCGTTATTCTCGACTTTATATATACCTACATTTATGACGTATAGTCGAAATAAAATTATTCCCTCTCGGCGCGCGCGTCGGCGTAAATGTATATATTTTTGCACTTTAAAAGAGGTAGAATGATAATAAATATATAAAAAGGTATATAGTTATCTGCATTTGCATGAAACGCGATGAGCGCTGGCGATTTGAATTTTCGTCAGTTTTATTATAAAGCCTATAATCTTCATCCTTGATAAAGACGCTCAAACGAGCTTATATATTATTACAGGGCAATATCATCAAGATCGGACGTCCTCAGATTTTCGCAAACAGCAAACACAGCTTCGTTGTGAATTTATGTGCGGGCCTGTGATCGTGGAATATATATAGATATGCGCAAAGTTTAATTCTCCCCCCACCAGGCGGCAAATCGATTTTTAAATGCAAATTAAATGAAAATTAGATTGCTAGCGAACACGCGAGATCTCGCGACATATTATAATGCACAGCGTTACGTATATAATACAATGAATGCAAAAAGAGCGTCGTTTGTGCGGAAACGTGCACGCGCGCGATTCAGCCGCGATATTATACAAGCAACCAACTTTTGCAAAAACCCGAGCGCACGATTTTTTAATTGCTTTATAGTATAACAATTGTAAGTATATATAATATGTGTATATCGGCTATACGTGCGCACGCGGTATTTCTAATCAACTTGAGAGCGCTCGACGTGTTTTGAAAATAATGGCCTCTTAAGGAACTAACGACTTTTTGAAGAAAATTTATCGTTCGCACACGCGCGCGTGTGCGCAAAAAATTGAATTTATCGAGCGCATACATTAGCATTGCATTAGAGTGCGTGCGAATATAAGGTAAGTCGGGGTAATTCGGTCACTTTGCTAATTCGGCCATGTTTCTAGTTCACTATCTTCACTTATCCGAAAGCTTAAATAAACGATGTTGCCAGCTTCCAAATATCAAAAATATACGTTTCGTACAGTTTTTAAAGGTTTAAAAATGACCACCACATTGTTATGCA
>UXGD01000437.1:0-60565 GCA_900474315.1 Torymus auratus
TTAACAGGTTCAGTGCTATGTGGGTCATATATGACCCACAAGATTTTGCGAATCCGTTGACATTTAGAATCTTTATAAAATGAAAATTAAACTAAGCTAATTCAATACGAATATTTTTGAAAACCTTATGGTCTCACCTAATAGAAAATGTTAAAATCTTAATGAAATGTTTGGAATTTTAATCAATTTCAACTAAATATATAAATTGTATGAAATATGATGATAATGGGCTTAGCACTGAACCTGTTAATAATCTAAAAAAAACGATGATATAATATAGTACCGTGCATACTTATTGTATCGGCGCGACAAGTAACGATTTTCAAGAAATAAGTAACGGAGTGCATATATACACATATACCTATGTATACGAATGCACTTTTTCGTCACGTACCTTCGCCGATAATAACAATAATAACCATACCGTTTATTGGCGCGCGCTGCGAAGATAGTTTTTACGATTGCGCGGCACTACGACAAATGCGGCTGGAGGAAAAAAAAAATATGGACGCGACGCTCGACCTCGAAGCAGACGATACCGCTGTTATCGGTTCTTACCTACTTTTCACCACCCGATTGGTAAGTATAAGGCATTATAAACGGCGCTGCGCTATTTTGAAAAATGGCTTTTCCCAGCTCCAGTTATAATGTATGATATGCTGACGAGGTGGTGATGACGGTGCGGGCGAATTGAGGTAAAAATGTGTGACAGAAGATTATGTCATGGGGTTTTTTTTTGTGAAGAAGAGGCGTTGAGTGGTAAGTGTATTATTCGGATTTTTGCAAAAAGTTAAAGAAAAGTATAAACTGTCTTGTTCAGAGAGCTTTTCTGAATGATGACGGCAACGATATGGCGAAATTGCAGAATCGTGAACTAACCCGACTAAATCGTGATCATGTTTTATGTAGTTCTTGTAAGTACATGTCGATAAAAATGACATTGAAAACGCGTCCTTGAATCGACTTCTATGCATTGTTCATATGAAATACAAATTTTCTATTTGGTTGTTTTTTTTAATATATAAGTTACTTATTATTAAGATCTTAATAATTATAATTAATTTTCTATCGCAATTCTTGACTTTCAGCGTAATATGTATCGCAAAAAAGCATTTTTTTTCTAAATTTAAAAATAGTTCAATTTACCTTATTGTAATATTGCAAGTAGTTCAAAAATGGTTTGAAATATATCTGAAGGAAACATTGGAATCATCTATTATAACTATCTTATATAGGTACATGCAGTTTCCAAAGATGTAATTCTAAGACACGGCAATATAATAAACTCCAACAAAATACCTTCTATCCATATATTTCCAAAGCTGACCGTATAATAATTTTACCTGTGAACTCATCAATAAGAGACTCTTCATGTATATTAATACACCATTATGTACATTCACGAATTTCCGACTATATAAAAAAACTACAACAATGAATGCAATGAGAAAAAAGGAACCCAGAATAAAAAATTCCCCTCTTAACACTATATCAACGCCCTATATACACGTGACGAAATTCCCGAAAACTCCGAACCTTCTTACCCTACTTAGCATATCAGAAAACAAGTGTGTCTATCTATCTATATATACACGACACCTCTGTGTGCATCTCGCGCATTTATATAGTGACAATACCTCGTCGAGCCGCACGCGTTCTCGTGTCTATCCAAACATATATATAATATACCCCGCTCTCCTTCCGGCTCTTTCACAAGCTCCAAATTTTCCCGATCTCTCTCTCACTCATATTTTCGGCGCTCCGTATGCACGTATATATTATCATATCTGCCTACCTACAATAAAAAGAAGAAAACGCGCGCTCGCGTTGCTCACGTTTGCTCAGGTGAGTACGAGCCGCGCGTTGAACATAATAGCCGCAACACGTACACCGCGTGGCAGTAAGCATACTACTGTGTGTATGTGTCTGTGTAGATTAGGCTGCGCGGCCGGCGATGTGGGAGAGGGAAAAAAAAGGGGGCAGATCCCCGAAAAAGCGACGACGCGTAGGTGTCAGTCCCCCGCGGAACGCCGGCTGAGGAAGACGCAGAGCTCCTTCGCGCTCTTCCGGATACTTATATATGGGATCTTATATGTGTGGCTGCATGTGTGATGTATAACTTGCACGGTTTGGTGAGGTGCTTTCTATATTAGCTGCTTCTCTTTTTTTTTTCTTTTATTTTCTTGCTTCTTTTCCTTCTTTGCTTTATCTTATCGGCGACGGGCTGCGATGCACAGTTGGTTTTGTATTTTAATTAATATATTGGGGTAATTATCGCGATAAAAAAAGAAGTATAAGCCCTCGCGATTGAGCGGGTCGCCACCGCGTGCGCGCGATTATTGCCATGCGCTCGCCGATGCTTATAAAAGGATGTTTGCTGATAGATTTTGGGTATACGTTTCGGGAGAAAAAAAAATTACGATTTATTCTTTAACGAGTTTTTTTTTTAGTTCGAGTCATCTTTTTCGTATAATTTATTGTTACGTTTTTTAATTTAGACTTACATATGTTACGCTGTAGTTTTGGTTTTTATTAAAAGGGATGTTTTAAAATTATACTGATGTATTTAAATCGCCTGTTTATTAATAGTTTTTAAGTATTTTAACTCCGATTAACTCATACGAGTTTGACGAAGTTCGATATCGGTATATTATACAGCAATGCGTTAAATTTGAAATAGGAAAGTTTGTAAAGGTATGAAAATAGTAGGGGCTAATCTTTAGGAATAATTCAAAGCATTTAGACAAAAGAAAATTAATTAAATTCGTCGGAACATCTTTTAAGATACTAGGTAATCATCATCGCAAATGTTTGTTCAATTTTAGAAATTACCAAGTGGCGTATTTTTCTCTTATCCGATTAAACACATAAAGTACTTTTACGAGGTAGACGTCATATCATTTATACGCGATCTGAAGTACACGTGCTCCAAAATTTTATATCCTGCAATTTTTCCAAATGTCTAATAAATTTCAATTTATCGTTCGAAAGAAGGCATACATTAGAATAATTATTCATTTATTTTGAAAAGATCAATCAATTTTACTTTGCAGTGTTCTAATGATAATAAAAGTATATTCTAAATAAAAAAATGTATATTTTAAAATAAATCTATGATATTAAAGTAGAATATAATTCAATAGAATTTTGCACTTACAGGTAATATCTTTATCAGAATTAGTATATTTTTACAATCATAATTCATAAACAAAATGATGAATCAATGTTATTATTAATTTATATACACCATCATTTTCAAAAAATATTAATATACCTGTTAAATTTAAAACCCGTTATGCTATACGTATTGATATTATTAATTTTCGCAAATTTATTTTTAACTAATATTTTTGCAAATTTAAAATTTTTGGCCTCAAACTTTTCCACGTAAAAATATCGCCCACTCATTTCGTACTTGTAATTAACCATTACTTATATTACTCCTTATTGTTTCGAAGTTTTTTCCTGTAGCGCATATATACCTATAACTAATCACGTATAGCCTTATACGCACATAACGTTTACTGACGCATTACATGCTTCTGAATAAATAAGTGTAAAAAGAAACAAATTACACGGCCTTATCGCGAAACTACCTTGCAAACTAAATTATTATAACTTGTCCATTGTAAATTTAAAAAATATTTTTAGTTACAAAACTCGATGTTTTGTAAAAAAAAAACATGTATACTGTTCTCATATCGTATTAAAGAATGCGTTCATCAAAATATATATTTCTCGCGACAATTGTAACACTCCACTGACGACACAATTTTTTCTTTTTAGAATTTAGAGTTCCGGAAAAATTCCAGGTTTGAAAAAATATTTAGTGTCCCATTCAGATAAGAAGTCTCATTTATGCATATGTGTCTTTCGTGCGTATATAATAGTAACACGCGCGCGTATGTACCGAAAACTTATATTCTTAATATAATAGCTTTTGTGCTTCATCGCGTATACGTGTCGGTATATTAAAAAGAGCGCACATTTGAACCATCGATATACGAATTTTATGAATCACGATTAAAATTGCGCGCTAACACGTTTGTTCGAAGCTAATTTGAATAATATTCAATTCGGTAGCTCGAATAACACCGTTGTTATCTTTAATATCCATAAAGGACTGGAAAAAGCTGGCGTCTCGTCATTACCCGCGAGCGCTGAATTGTACATTTATTACATTTTTTTTTCATCAATAATCTTCATTACTGCTACAGGTATTTTGATTGCAAGGAAAAAAAACCGAGTAATTATATTTATCCGTGAATAAGCGTTTACAGAGCCAGCCTGATTACAGAATTTTCAGCAACTTGTAATCCACGTGTAAATATATCACAATCGTTATCAAAAGTTTTCTACTCATCTCTATAACATCATTGTAACTCCAGCAACTTTATTACAAAATCATCAGCAAGAGCGTGTAATACTTACTGCCGGCTAATCCCTACATTACACCCAAATTAACGAAGTTCCCTCGAACGCCTCAATCGCTTATCAGACGAAACAACGCATACATGTATACCTAATTTCCCCATTCTCAAGTACCTATACAAAACTACCCATTTCCATCAACGTAGCAATTCACGCAAAGAGCGTTCAAAAAGCCGCCGCGCGCCTTTTCTCCATCGCACTTGCGCGCATCGCCTCCGCCCCCCAAATTCAAAGCTCCACGTGCAGCTCTCTCAACGCCAGCCACGTGCATTTAGCTTTTACCACACACATCTCTCTCTCTCGCTCTCTTTCCTCGCAATCAACGCTGACATTTTTTTTTCTTTCTTTCCCCGCTTCGTTCTTCTGCTTATACTATACCACATTCGCGAGTAGCAAACGTGCACCCGCCACGTAAAACCTCTCCCCTACCTCATAAAGAGATACATTTACATGTAAAGGTGCCTCACGGATATTGAGATCGTAAAAAAAAGTCGTCGCGCGCGCTTGTGTCCGTGCGGAAAATCCAAGAAGACGAAAGAGAAAAAGTACATCGTGGAAGTATACATAGCTATACACTTATGTGTGTATATGTACCGTGTGTATAGTTCGGAGCACAGGCGCCGCGCGAGTCTCCTTATCACTCGCTCGTTCGGCTTCCTATCGGGCGAACACACGTAAGGTGTGATCGTGTATATATAAGCGCCGACCTGCACGGCGGCAACGTGCGTGATGTATGTATGTATAATTATTGCCGTAAATGAGTGAGTGAGTGCAAGTGAGTAAGTGAGAGCGAGAGAGTGAACTGGCACGATATAGGCCCGACGACGACGGTAATATATTGACATGAATATGCGTAATATCATTTGGACAGGTGGACGAGAGTTTGACGCTCATATGTATCTTCCTCTTCGAGACGCGCGTACAGAGGCATACCTTTTTTGTGGCTTTGGTTACTTATATTGCTTGTGATACGATGTGCTTTCGGAGTATGCTTTTTTCGCTTTATTTAGTTTGCAATTTTGTTTTTTTTGCGATGCTGTTGCAAGTACTCTTAAATTATAAGTGAAAACTGTTGCATTTAGATTTTTTCAAAGATGTATGTATGAATAAACAAATCATAAGTTCATTCAAGACCAGCACAGCTATAAGATAATAAAGTAATTACTTATATGATCCCTAAAATGATTAGCGGGAGTCAAAGTAAACTTCGTGAATAATCTACCTGTGCTGTCTTACAAGCTTCTCAAATTAAGATTAATTTTTCGAAATTTATTACGATTTTCATTTACAAAGTAAATTTTAATTATTATATAATTGTTTTATTTCTCACGTGTTCGCATATAACTATGCAGATATAGAAAGAATACTTTGAAAATAAGATAACACAGTATAGTCTTTTGTTATAAGATGGTAATGGATTGCGTCTACAATCTTTTGTCTAAAATTGTTGAAAAAAAATAAGAAAAACTCTGTACTATAACGACGAATACTGAGAAATCGACCGACACATTGAACAACATACGATTACCTTATTTTTAAATATTCTTAAATAAACAAGAAAATCAAATATTATTTGAACAATAATTTGTGTAACTTTTAAAATTGATGAAATTAAACAAATAAAACGGACAAAATGTTTTTTAATTTACTACATATTTGAAATATAATTTCAAATTGGCATTACTTCTTTAATTAATTAAAATGGGGTACACAATTATTATAATTGACGTAAGATAAGTAGAAATAGTAAGTGCTATAGTCTGACATTCTGTATTTTATTCCATGCCTTTTAAGTTGCTTTAATCCACACTTTTCATTTTCATTTGGTTCCAGGGTAAGTTTATACCTACATTCCCTACTGAAAAAATCATCACACGAGATTTCTCACCTGACTTTTTTTCAGTAGGATTACCACCTTTTTTCTTATACAACATATTATGTATACAAAAATTATATTATATAGGTACAAATGTCACATACAAATCATGAAAAAGAAATGACATTCAATCTCGATTCACTGAATTTATCGAAACATTATTTTCCAGTACTGAAAAGCAACATTCGCGAAAAGGCTTCACCTGGTCCATCGATCCAAACGATCACCAAACTGTGTCTATTAAAATCAGTTTGTTCGTTCGGCTCGAGTTATTAGGTGAGACCGCATCGACAATATCCACAAAGAAGAGAAAATTTCGAAATGAAACATCGCAGGAGCACAACGACGACTCGCCGATAAAATTATAATAACATATTATTTAATTATTATACACTTATACTTATATACATAATTGTTTCGCGCTACTTTGTCTCAAACGTTGTTTCAGCTGTCGTGTCTAGATAATATTGGCAATACTTAAGCAGTCGACGCGCGCATGCCGAAAAGCGCGCGTCTACTTTTCAAGGGAGCTGCGATAAATCGCGGCCAGCTCGCGCAGCTCCTCCTCGTTCGGCGAGTAAATCGACTCTGTTCTCAGCATTGCCTTGGCCTTTTCAAGATCCTGCAGAGTTGAATAATTATTATTTTTTTTTTTTTATAATTGTATGCTAGGTACTTTTTATTGTAAGAATTTTATCGGATTAGTGAATATGGTTTTCTGAATGAAAAAATTGAATGTGATGGTAATACGCTTAATTTGAGACATGTATTTTAGTTTGATAACGTTATGAATTGTGAAACTGTGCGAAATTTTTGTACGTAGATTTATAATATTGTTTGTTTATTTAATTGTAAGATTGTTCCTTGCTGTTAAACAATATGCTTAATTTGTAAAAAAAAAACGATTTTATTAAAATTAAATCTGTTTTCTATTAACCGATATAATGATAATTTCAATTTATATTTAATTTTTAAAAGGAAATCACTTGGAGGTTCTTAAATGAACGTCGTTATCACTGTTTCTTTTTTAAGTTCAATTTGTTTCAACCGCGAACGATTATTTAACCAGGTGAAACAGAGATAATAATAAAACAGCCCGATATATGTTCCGACGAGGCTGGCGACTAGTCAATGTATAACATATGTATAGTTACAGTAAAAAAAAAAAAAAGTATATTGAAATTTTTGTGATTATACGGCTGTACAAATTTCAACTGAATATGCATGAACAAGAATACAACGTTCACGAGTGCGAAACTCGTAAAGATATGTGTACGTATAATGGATAATAATTTTACCTGTAGCAGTTGCTTATTTCGAGCACGGGCTTTTTCTCGTCGATCGTTCAAATCCTCTGCCGACATCGTTATACTTATTGTGGGTTCTGTGCTATACTTTGATCGCAATTCTTCCCGCCTCTTTTTGCTAAAATTTGTCATCAAAGAGTTATTCATTATTAATTTATTTAGTCGAGCAGTGCATTACGCAATTTAGGGCCGCGAAACAGGTGATTATCTCGCCCGAGTCGACTTTGTCGACAATATATATTGACGAGGGTGGGAGTCACCTGGGTTTTAACCCTCAGGGCGCAAAAATCGGCTTTTAATACATGTTCAGCCGGTTCAAAATGATACATTACGAAACTAGTGTCTAAAGTAGGTGTTTTTTATACGCAAGGTACGTCTACCTAGAGCACGTGCTGCGTTTACTATTTTTTATGACTGCGTTAAATTTTTTTTTAAACTCCATTTGATGAGTCAGTGCATGCAGTCAAAGAATAATTATAGTCTCGATGAGTGTGAAGTTTGAGGCCCGAACGAAACGAGCGTGACAGATAACCGTCGCGTACGAGTGGATGCATAGTGCCGGCATACACGAGGCAGAAGAGGGGGACGCAGAGGCACAGCCCCCATCGGAGGGTTAGAGGCTACCCTACCCCAAAACAACTACCTATAGGTACATCGCAAAATATTAAAAAACTTTTTACAAAATACCATAATAAACGTATTTGTAATACAAATAATATAATAGTAACAAATATAAATTTAATAAAGAAATAGATTTTAAATATTCAATTTTTTTTTTTAACTGATATTATTGAAATTGAACGAAACATTTTTATTTGATGTAGGTACATATGAATAAATAGTAAATTTGAAATAAAATGACATTTATTTTATAACTCAGTGCGTAAAACTCGACTTTAGATATGCATTTTTAGCGTGCGTAAAGTACCCACTTTTTCAAATAGTGCGTATAAAGTGCAGTTTTTCTTTTTATCACGTTACTCTCAAATAAATTACATTGTAATTTACTCTTTATCGTTGTATTTCTGATAATTTAACGAAAAATACACTCAATAAGTATACTTATGAATCATCATTATTGATGACTCAATTTTTAGCGCACCACAATCGCATATCTACAGTGATTAACAAAAATGAAGTCATGAACGAATTGTAAAATTGTAAATTTATCCAAATTAAACGAAAAAACTATTATACGCACCACTCTTCTAGTCTTTTCTCAATCTCCCGCTCTCGCTTCTCGTACTTCTCGAGTACCTTGCGCATCAACTCAATGCACTCTTCGCTCATTTCACAAGCTATACTTCGTCTCCTATGTGTATAATTTTTTAACAGTTTGGAAGTTCCTTCCCTCTACGAATTGTCGGCCTGATCTCGCGGATGTATAATGTGCATACACATGTAGTTCACAGACGGCAC
Organism: Torymus auratus; assembly: GCA_900474315.1. Taxonomy (NCBI): domain Eukaryota; kingdom Metazoa; phylum Arthropoda; class Insecta; order Hymenoptera; family Torymidae; genus Torymus; species Torymus auratus. The sequence goes on from UXGD01000437.1 coordinate 9,034, forward strand.
GTGCACGTGTCACGAAAGGTGCGCGTATAATATTATATTATGTAGCTTCGAATAGCGCGTTGCATTAGCTATAATACTGTTTGTGATGAATACGCACGCGTAACGTTGGCAACGAGGCGGATCGATGCAAGCTACCGATTCTCTTTACCTTATTCTTGTGCACCGGAGTGGTTAGTTTTATTGCGGGTTGTGATTAAGGGTTCTATGGGGACTTAGTTTTGCACGTTTAAGGGATGATCCCAAAGTTATGCGTATATGAAAATAAAGAAACGCATCGTTACGACTAACTTTAATGATGTTTAAATTTTTTTAGTGTAGCTTTTACCTTGAATAAGAAATGACGATGAATTCAGTTAGAAATTTTTTAATTTTATGTAACGCGATTCATGAAATCGATATTTATTTTATAAACTAATAAATAAAGAATTAATTATAGCTAATATTGAAAACGGCTATGGTTTTAATATATTTATAAAATCTTTTATTTTATATTATAATATTCTTAAAAATTAAACAAATAAAGTTTTATTCAACGAGCTCATATTTTTACACGACTTATATTATAAATACGAAATTCTCGTTTATTCACATATATATATATACTTATAGACAAAAATAAAATGCTATTTTTTTCAGGATCATTGACGAATTAATAGTCTTCTATTGTCTGTGGTTTCGGCTGAAAAGAAATATATTTCGATTATTCATAAAGTATGAGATTTTTTTGTTTTCATTTGGACATAAACTATAATATTTACCATTATGTATATGTGAGTCGGTATCGACCTTTCTATTACTTCTGCAAGTCTTGTCTTGTTCAATTTGTACTCTTCATCTAAAAAAAGATATTGGATGATTAATTTATTAACTTTTCTTATTTGTTTGAAATCTTAATAAAAAGATTTTTTACCAGCTGGGACTGCTAATGTAAGTTTTGGAAGAGTTACAAAACCGGAAACTAACGGCCGGAGAATCCATTCAACTTTCTTTTCGCTTTCTGGAAGGATGCAAATGTTGATCTAAAACAATAGTAAAACAAAGTATAATTCACATGTTAATAACATAAAGAATTTTCGGAAGAATGAATGTGGTAGATATGATTAAAGTACCTGCTTATGACCAGCAAAGATAAAGGCATCACTAGACTCCATAGTCAATTGCAACGTTATCAAATAATCGGAATGATTTTTAATGAAGTATGAAACACATAAGGGCGCGAGAACTAAACCATGCGGCGGTAATTTTGTTTCCAAGCCTATAACTGCATCTTCAACCCATAACGGCGACAGTGTAACACTGCTGCTCGTTATTACGGCATTTTCATCGTCCGCTCTGTAAATAGTTCATTTTTGTTACTAAGAATAGTTTACATTCAATAACAAAGAATTTATTGCTATTCACCGTTTCCATTTGATAGTATAAATTCCAGTGCTTGTGGGCTGTTCACTGCCAAGTTTCGGTACAATGCAATAAACATCCGTACCAGCTTCACCTTCCCGTAATATCGCTTTTCGTAAAATACTTTCTTCAGACAGCTCATTTTCTCTGGATATAGAATGGCCCTACACGAAAATATTTAAAATTATAATAATTTTGAAGTAAAAAGAAATTTTTACTGTATTATTTCGTAGCAATAAAATGTAACGAACCAATTCTACAGAAGTATCTTCGATTTCGATAGGCCAGGGTGAGGTACATGTGATGTGAGGCATGATAAATAATGGTTCATCTATGAAACCTTTCGTAAGCGGTTCGTATAACATCGTATAAAATTGAGTAGATACATCAAATGGTTTAACGACCGAAAACGAGTATGATGTTTCTTTTGAATCTTTTTTTCGTCCAAACCTTAAATATTCAATCTAAAAAGCCAAATATATATTATATAGTACTGAAGAATGAAATAGATAATTTCTAATCTTTTAAACAAAGATTTCGTATGTTACCTTAATTGCAAAATTTCTATCACCCACATTATGAGCTCTAATATAAATAATTCGTTCTGCAGAAGAACCGCCATTAACAGCGTCAATTTCGACCACAATTGAAGACTGTTTTTCAACCATATTTAAGCTTAACTCAGCTATGGAATGAACATTGAAAGTATGGTTATTATTTAATCGCACTCTTAATATCTTTAAAATAATATACTTACTTAATTGTTCATTGTTATTGTCTTGTAATAAATTTACGAAAATATTTATATTAGAGATATTTTCATTTGTAGATACTGTCATTTTTATGGGGAACCATTCACCTAAGAGAGCTGGCTGTTTTGATTCTGTAATTAATGTTACATTTGTTTCTTCTTGTTGGATTTTTGTTGATATAATAGGTCGAATGGTATCAAATACGCCACCGCTATAAAAAATTGATATAAAAATAATACCTCATTCTATAAAAATGTTTCGTAAAAATATAAAAGACTTATTAATTATAGAAGAATAACTATACCGGAGTTGTTGAATTTCAGGATATAAACGTTCAAGGAAATTCAATTCTCTTCCGGCGGCTGAGAACCGCAATATGATACAGCACTTTTTGTCATTTCCAAGATGAAGAGAAATGGTACTAATTTGCATTTCGGGAGAATCATTTTGTTGTTGAGCTTCGAATTGGCAGACAAATTTTTTCACTTCTTTGGCATTGAACACAATATTTCCAACACTTCCATCCACAGCTGGATATTCTGAACTGTACCCTGGACTAGTAACTGTTACTAATATTTTCGAAAACTCAACTTCACCATGATAAAAATTCCTATAAATTAAAAGAATTCAAAATTATTACAAAGTATTATTTTAGGCAGTTTAAATTAACTTATTTGTTCTTTAATCTTCACAAAAATATTAATAAATATTACCTGACAAACACCTCAACCGAGACAGTAGCATTTACTGTATACTTTGATTGAGTAAAACGAGCTTTTACATCAATAAAAGATGACATATTATCATCATCTATCGTAAAAATGAAAGGTTCATTTTTGTTTAATTGTGTAGTCCATTTAGTTATAGCTAGATCTTTCAAATCCTCGGTTAAATCTGGTTCGGAATTTGGTGGTTGGTTCTGAAAAACGAATTGAAAAACGAATTGAAATTCTCTTAATATTTAAATTATTTCATTAGTGAGGGACAAATTTAGCAGTGATAATTTTATTTCATACCTTAAGTATGTTTCTAATATTTTCGAAAATTTCCGTTTTACGTTCTACAGAGAACATTGTAGAAGATCCTAAGGCTTCTAAAGCCAAAGTAATATAATCTTGGATACTTGCATGTAAATATGCAGCTTTTAGAGCCTTTTTCAATATATCTGTGAGCAGAACAGGCCATCTCTCACTTCGGTACTCCCATAACATGTGCATTAGTAAACTTTAAAATTATAATATTAAAACATTACGTTATCGTTTACAGTAATATTTAATTACAAATAAAAGACGTAAAATATTATACATACGTTAATACTTTCCCATAATCTTCACAATTAAAATATTCTTCAGCCATTTTAACAACTAGATGTCGTCGCTTTCGCGGACATCGATAAATTTTAAATTGGGAAATGGCATTTCCGAATAAACCTATTATAATCATCTGAAACAGAAAGTAGATAATCTTTAACTCTTTAAACTTAGATAACATATTTTTACAAAGAATACAAGTTTTGTACCGAATGATTAACCATTTTTTCTTTATACTGCAGAGCTTGCATAGCAGCCGCTTCACGCGACATATCAGCAGGCTCTGCATTAAGTTTTCCAGGTCTCCAAGGCCTTTGTCCATAAAATTCTAATTTTTCTTCACCCGCCAGCGGGTCTGGTTCAGGATAAGTATCAACATTCTATAAAATTGATTAAAGTTACTGTATTGATATTTCTTTACAATAATAAACTCATTTTAATTAACTTACTTTACAAAGATCTTTACAGGCTGCTTGTCTGTCATTTGCATGACCAGCAGCTGACTGAAAATAATAGCCTGGATGCTGAGTTTGTACAGCAGGTAGCCCTTGCCTAATTGCTTCATCAAAGAGTTCAGCAAAGGTTGAAAATTGATTGGACATCCAGCCATGATGTTCAAACATCAATTCCTTTGGTCCTGTTCTTGTTTTAAATCTTTCTATATGACTTCTAAATTGAGCTATAGCATCTTTAGGAAGTTTTAGACTAAACATTAGTCTGCATAATTTATAATTAATGAAGGATGCAATAGTTTTGATTTCTAGGGAATTTGTATCTACCATACGAATATCTAACAAATTATTATATGCTTGTTGATAATGCCTAAAAAATATAAATATAAGTATAAATTTAAATGTTACTAAAAAATTTAATTTGGTTTTTAGATAAGCAGTGGTTTACTTATGAGCTGTATTTTGATCTTGCTTCAACTCATTTAAAAATGCCATTTTAAATTGATGCCTCACAAATAAATATTGATGTGCAGTTTTGTTTAATTGCTCTCTGTGACTTTTTACTATCCGATATTCTTGATGATAAAAACTCTGAGCTAATTCATATAAAACATGCTCCAATCTGAAATGTTAAATATTAATGAAAAAAATCCCATAAAAACTAAAATTTTCAAATAGGTCATACCTAAAAGTATAACCCAATAAATGATCAGCATAAGGTAAAAAGTAAAGAGTTTTAGCTGGTAATTCACATGCTGCACAGAGAGCAGTTGCTCGTTCTGTTGCTACCAAGTCCTCTGTGCCAGGGGGTGGTGGTGCCTCTTTTTGAATTAATACTACTGCAATTTTTGTATTTCTTCCTTCTAATGAAGCTCTATAATATATAGAATAATAATAAATGGTATTCAGAAGTTATATGCATTCATCTCATTAACCAAACTTATAACAAAATTAATACCTTAATGACTGTACTCTTGAAGCACATTCTAATTTCTTTTCGTTCCATTGTGGATCATGCCAATCAAGATCATAAAAAACAACAACAACAGCTGGTACATCATTTAAATATTTGTTCATCCAGTTACGTTTTAAAATTCCTTTGGGTATGTACCATTCATATGAATTTCGCTGTAAACATTAATAAAATTATAAAAAAAAACATTTATCTAAATCTCATAAGTATGAATTTACTTTGAAATATGTTACAGTTATTTTTCTGCAATAATCACTTTTGTAGATTACATTTCAAAACTTTAGTAAATAACCATTTAATTTGTTTACTATATGAGCAAATTATATACCAAAACAAACCTTTGGCTTAACAGTTGGAAACTCATGTGTACTGCTAATCAACTTGAATTGCACCGCTGCACTATCAGATCTACGACTGTTGTTGAAAGCATCCCAAATGCTATGATGAATTGAATTAGACGTATCCAAACCAACAAAGCCAATGAGAGCCAAAGGCCTAGCTGTCAATTCCGCTGGTAAATCCGACATTCTATAACGTTTTCTATAATAAATGATAAGAAATAAGTGTATGAACTCCTGGGCATATTATTTAGTTTGTGTACTTATTACGACGACCGTAAAACTCACTTCTCAAAAACGGTAACAAGTATATATTACAACGAGGTCAGGTTAATCATTTTTTAACGGTTTCCCCGTAAAAACAATAAAATTTTACACTTCTAACTGTTAACAACAATCATGATGATATGTTTACCAATGACAGCTGAGAATTGAAGGTTATATTTTACGTCAAGACAATTATGGATTCGCCTTGTAGTTGCGGACGTTCCAACCTTCCGACGAAAGTGGGCGTTGGAAACCGGCACTGTAGTTCTCGTCGTTCGCAGGCAACATAGTGGCAACATAGAGTGCAGTGCAGCCGACACACCGTCGGAGCTCCGAAGCACATTTTCGTTGTCAATAAAAATAAGAAAAAGACTAACTCCGAAATGAGTTACAACTTGTTAGTTACCAGATTTGCGAGGATATGCCATGCCTCTATTGCTAATCGTCAAACGGTGAGTGAAAATATATCTATAGATGTCCGTCTTTTAGTAAATATGTGTCGGAGTAAAATTGAAATTGTTCACGAGATGTCTAACCTATTCTTTAATTAAAAAGCTTTATTTTGAATAGTATGATTTTTATCTTTCTTTAGGGAAGAGTCTATTCATCAAAATCGAAAGCTGAGGATACGGAAATTCCCGTGAATCCATTAAAGGAAGTTTATTCTGCAAATAATCAAAAAGAGAATGGTGTAATATATGATAAAAAACCATTCAAGATATTATGTGAAGAAGGTAAATTGTACCATTGGTGCTTATGTGGACAAAGTAAAAATCAACCTTTTTGTGATGGAACACATAACAATGTGTTTCTGAAAATTAAACAAAAGCCAATAAAGTTTACAGTAACCAAAACAAAAGAATATTGGCTTTGCAATTGTAAACAAACTTCTAACAGACCATTTTGTGATGGAACTCATAAAAATCCAGAAATACAAGAAAAGAAGAAGTATTGAAATATATTGATGGTATATTTTTTTAATTATATATTTTACATTAAACCATCAAATAATTAATAAAAGTAAAAATCAATTTACAATATTTTTGTTGTAGATAGGTTTATACTACTTGTACATATAAATGATACAAAAAATAAAATAGGAGACAACAGTGTATTGTTATATAAATTTGATGTTTTTCTTTTAATCAAAATTTTATATTTACCTAGAAAAGTTGAATGACCAATTGCAATAAATCACTGCTTGAATGAAACAAGTATCAGTACTCAATTTGACATTTATCTTCTTACAATCTTATTATTCTAGTATATTTTTCACGAAGTTCGTTTTTTTCTAACTTCATTATTATTATTTATATAACCATTTTAAGTTTACATTTATTATTATACATTTATAACTTTTATGATAATTGTTTTGCAAAATTTTTTCAATGATTTTCACTGATTTTTTCAACTTTGGAATGAAATAAAATTTGTTATTTACAACATTAATAATGGATTAAAAAGTTGTACTTTAGATACTTAGTTAAAAAAAAAAAAAACAAAAAAAAACAAAGTTGTAAACAAACTTATCAATTCTTTTGTGAATGCACTGTTACTTTTTCCATCGTGAAATTTTTATAAAAATGCTTTATTAAATAGTAAATAATATAATAACTAAAATGTGTTCTTGTGTTCGAAAGGTATTTTGAAAATGTTTTGAAAAAACTTAACTGCAACATATGTGTACATGTACGTATATTTTATATTTACAAAAATGTATTTTTTTTTTTTCATGCCTTAAAATTTTTTTAATTTAAAAGAAAAATAATTTATTAAATTTAGTCATTTACTTATTTTCAACTGTCTTTAAATTTATCACGAAAACAAAACAAATTTATGATAATCAATCCAATAGGCATTTTGACATTTTGTTCTTTTCATAAAACTGCAGGTCTTTTGTGATTATTTTACAAAATTTTTTTACTCTTTTAAAAAAAATTAAAAACTGCAATAACTCAAAAAATGAACTACTGTACGGAGGTTGGAATTGGCACTTTTATTCATTGTTGCGACTCGCCTAGTTTAACTTCGAGTTTCTATTCTAAAAATTAAGTATAAATACATTCTCCCTGTCTTAAGTCCTCTTTTTATTGAACGGTTCTAAACCATCTGGCGCAGTTTTTTTTTCAAATTCTTTTCCCTTCTTTTTTTTCTTTTTTTTTTCTTTTTTTTTTACAAAAAAGCTATTTGAGCGGAATTTCGTAATCAGTTGTCTTTAAAGATAAAGCTATTAAAGCGCAAACGTCGGTGAAGTTACAAAATTTATAATTATAATACACTTTACAGCTTGATAGTATCATACTTTTACACAAGGTGCAATGTCGTCAATGACAGGTATGTATAACAATTGACAGGTAGCTTATTTTGCATAGAAAAACAAACACTCGCCATTAAAATCGAGATACGCGCCAAAAACATGGAGCTTCCCACGAGCTCCTCCTATCTTTTGGCCGTAGGTCGAATTCGTTCTTTTTCTGTTTCTCTTGCTTCAGCTACTGTCCATTCTGGATCATTTGGATCCTCTCCCTCCATATCGCACAAGGCAGATTCTGTCGAATCTGATTCCTGAGAATCTAATTCTGCTTCCTAAAAAATCAAATATTCTGTATGAAGAAGCTAATCTATAAAAATGCGCTCATTTTTATTGCACGCGTGTCTTACATCTATTTTCTCTTCCTCTCGAGAGCCAACAGAATTCGACGAAGGTTGCAAGTGCCCACCAGGCATTACTTCTAACATTTTGTCATAGTCATCATCTGTCAGCGGGAAATTTCTTGGCTCGTACGGCAAGACTTGCTGAAAAACGAATTACAATTCGACCAATTAACTATTAAAGTATTCGTTAGAAAACGCAAAATGTAGTATCTTTTTCTCTTTTCACATTCGTACCTCGTGCTCCTCTTCGTTGGCGACACTCGATGCCTCCTCTTTTTGCGGGCGTGCCGTTTGAGATATAGTCCTGCGGCGCAGCGCGTTCTGCAGAGCTCCCGAGCGATGATGGGCGTCCGTCTGAGATTGCTGCTCGCCGTCTTGGACATTCGACGGTGTCGCGGGTGGCGAGGTGATCGGCGACATCGTGTCTCCACCGAATTCGATCGCGTGAGGTGACAATGGATCTAAGAGACGATTTCGCGACGTTTATACGAATTGTCAAGAGTAGGCATATGTCGTGTGCCGAACTTGTTTTTATATTTTCACCCGAGGTGAATCGAAGGGTAGTAGGCAATAGGATGTACAAGAATTACATTTCAATTTTAATATTTAAATAGGAATAGCTCTATTATTATAAATTACTTTTCATTTCAGCTTAGTACCGGGTACTCAACTTACAATACAGATTTAATGAGGTTTTACGATACAATATCATCTGTATGTAAACATCAATACATCAATTATACCTTAAGCTATTACAGGGCTGACGTAAACAGAAATATATATTTAAATTTAACGCCAATTTTTATGATTTTGGTGATTCATACAAATTAAAATCAATAAAAACTATTTCTTTCAGTCTTTCTTTTCATTTTTTTTTTTTTTTTTTTTTTTTTTTTTCACAACAACATAAAGTAGGTTTTAATGTCCAAATTTGATTTTTCATACATATATATAATATATGAAATATATATATTATATATTAGTCAAATATTGAAATATTTTATTTTTGAAAATAAATTTGTAAATGCTTATAATAAATTAGATTATCATTTCTCACTGAAACAAATTTTATTTATTAGCTTAAAAATATTTTAAAGATACAGTTGTTTATACAATGTGTTAATAATATGTACAAAAAATATAGAATAATAATAAAATCTATATTACATTTAGAAATTTGGAAATTTTGTATAGAATTGAATATTATATCGAGTAACAGGTTATTAAAGAAATAATATTCAAGTTTATTCTTAATTATTGTTTATTTGTTTTACCTTATTGTGATTTAATATAATAGGGATTTCATAGCTGTTTTAAAAGATTATTGTTACTTGGGTAATGTGAAATAATTATAAATAATATAACGATTTAGTATTCCTTTTTTCAAATATAAGTAGTATATATACCAACAAGTAAATATCACAGAGTATCTGTAAAAATTGTGAAATTACATTAATACTGTAGATGTAATTGCAAAAAATAATTTACCTTTAAGATTACAATTAGGTTTTATTAGGAAAATACATTTACCTATTGCATACCACCCTTCGATATAACCATATAAACATAAAATGTTTACAACCACCAAAAAATATTTTATATTACCTGGCGTGTTAGCACCGCTATCCGCTCGACTATCTGTACGCCGATTATGACGAAGCCGTGATTGGTATGGCAGATTGATGAAGCTCATAAAGCGTTTGTTTTCTTCCTTTTCACTTCGCTCGTGTCGCAGCGCAGTCGCTTCTTCAGAGACGTCTTCAAACTACATGGCAAACAGTCGATACAACAAATGTAGTAAAAAGAAATCTAGTTTTATTGATACAATATTAGTTTTTTTTATATACTTACGTCGTTGTCTTGAGTAGGTTTTTGAACGGCGCCATTCTTTACGTCCAGAAGAGATGGGTCATCACATAGCCTCCATCTAAAGGTAAACGCAATTGTGAAAGTGTTTATTGTTAACAGTAACTACAATATTCAGAATTAGGCAAGAACAATATTTTTCACCATACCCTGGCCGAAAGTGCCACTTTCGCTCCCGACTCAAAAACGCGAATGTGGTATTTTCGGCCCGGGTATGGTGAAAAATAGTATACGAACCACGGGAGTAAAATTGGTTAGCCCACATCTCGTGTTTGCCACCCTCGCGCCTTCGGCTCGGGTGACAATTTACACGAGGTATGGACTGTCCAAATTGATTCCTCCCTAGGTGCGTAATATACTATTTTGTAGAATTAAAATATGAAATAAGACTATACATACTTTGGTATTAGAATTTCCTTGTAGGGCAGTTTTTCCAGTCTCGTTGCAGAAGCGACACTGTACGGTATGACAATATTGTCAATGTCGTACGAATTTTGTCGCATACGACTGCAATATTAAAAACACACCTGTTAGCACACGTAAAATCGAAATACTTAGTTTAAATGATAAAAACTTTATAACAGTATCAAATGATACTTGAAAAAGTTGAAGGTAGTTCTTCCATAAAACTGTACATTTTTTCTTTTTTGGAAATTAAGTATTGAACAAAATAAATGAATAAATAATACATATAACGTAAGGTCTTATGAAGAAGATAATACTTATTTCAATGTATTCAAACAGTAAAAATACCAAATATTGAATATAACTGTGTTATTGAATTTGAAATGTACAAAAATCACCAAATAAAAACAATGGTTAGTTTTAGTTATTCAATGTGATATTAGAATTTTTAAAAATGATTCATGTATGAATAAGCCAAAGAAAACTCATGATCTTGTTTTTATATTTGAATAAGGCAAAACTAGCAAATAAAGAAACTAACATACAAGTAAATTAGTAGGGTTCATCACACATCTACATACTCCAATTCTTCTTTGAAGAACTACCTTTATTAAAGAAAACTTATTCTTATTTTCGTTTAAGCCAATAATATTTTTCGGTACTATGCCGTCAAGTAACATTTTACGGATTGAGTGAGAAGTGTGCGTCCGAGGATGCACAATTCTCACGAGACCGTAAAGCTTTACGGCCGTGTATCGAACGTTACTTTTCGTCATAAGTGTCGTAAAGTATGACATATGACGTAAACTACACGTATGACGAAAATTATTTTTATTACATTACCTCTATTACATATTTTTGTATCAAGATACATACATTTTAAGACACGTTTACTCACGTAGTATTGTAAGTGAGCTTTATTTACTTTTATGATTTAGAAGTGATAATATAATCAAGAAGGATTGAGCATAATAAATCACGATTAAGAAATTGTTTCCATCAAACCCTTCCTGAGGCATTACTGGCATATTCTTATTACTGAATTTGTGTTTCACTCTCAAAAAAGTATATAAAAACAAAATTAAGTAAAAAGTGATTTATACAAATAAACAGTGTCTATGACAGTTTAACATATATTTCAAAAGTATCATTCAAGTAAAGTGTATGCATAAAAATATAAAATATATGACAGAGAATCAATTATTTTTATTATTATTTTATCAATTAATATTTATGCCTTTATCTGCTGACATTCCTATATCAAATCGGAATCATTTATAAGATACATACAATATTTCACTATGCAAATTACAGGCTTTTTTCAGTACAACTTCTAAAATATAATCATGCTATCTTTATTTCATGCATCGTTCAAAAATTACTTAAAAATGTATAGACAAATAAAAGCTACTATCTTTGCTATATCCATTAAAAAGAAGCCCTTTATTCAACAGCTCAGATGAAATAAAAGTCTTAGAATCCCATTCAAAGAATGTCAGCAGAGAAAGAGTGAGAGAGAGGGAGCGGCAACGGTGAAAAACCGCAGCGAAGTAGAAAAGTCACGTTAAAATGTCACAGATATGAGAGAAAAAAAGAAGAAGCGAGAAATGACATTCCTTCGGTGCAACTTACTTAAGACTGTTGGAGGATTTGTCCTTAAGCGTATTCTTCTCGGGGGGTGGGAGCGGTGCCGCCGCTACAGTCGTCGTCGTTGTCGTTGTCGCTGCCGCTGTCGTAACTGGCTGAAGGGGGGAAGGCACTGGCGATGAGTTCGAGAGCACACTCGCCTCTTCGTCCTCGTCTATCGCCAAAAGCTGTTGCGTCGACTGCTGTTGTTGTGCTGTCGTTGTCGTCAACGTCGACGCCGACATCGCGGTTGCGGCTGCTGTTGTTACGGTTAGAGACGCCTGAGCCTGCTGTTGCTTGGGCGCGCGCCTCCTGTTGACGCTGTGGTTCGATCGTTCGCTGACGTTGCCACCTCCGCCGCCGCCCGCCGTGCCTCGGTTCCGCTTGCCTTTAAGGACCTTGCGCTTTATCCCTGTCGTGGAGATGGTTCGATTGGGATGTAATGAGAGATCTTTGGGGACTAGATTAAACCCGGAACGACGAGACGATCTTTTTTATGTTGTTTTACGTTCTTTATATTTTCTATTTATTTTTCAAGCGACGTGTGCGAGTTCCGGCATTTTAGCATACGACACGGTTATGAATGATAAAAGCATATACTTTAAATTTATTTCTTTATATTTATATGGGAAGCTTTTTATTTTAAATTTTCAAGTAATAACAAAAAAATCAATATCTAGGTAAATTCGTGTTCTGCAGTGTAAACGTTTCTACGATATAAATGCATTACGAGTTTAAATTCTATTTTCAGAACGTCATCGCTTTGAAGTATCAGATTCAATGATGTCATGGCTTTTGCAATTTATAACGTCTTTTATCTCCGGTGTATTTTAAGTCAGTTTTAACATTTAATAACAAAAATATAAAGTATATAATAAAAATGAAAAATAAATAAAGAAAATAATAATTACATTAAATGTATTTGATATCGGTAAGAGTTTTTATATTAAAATACAAAACAAAAGGTAAAATATAAACAATTGGAAATCATAATTCAAAATATCACGTAAAAGCGAATGTTAATTCCATTTTATTTTATATGTTTCGAAAATATTACTTTTTTTTTAAGTTTGAATGTAAAAACGTTCTTCCGATATCGGTATTTAAGAAATCACTATGAAAAGTTGTTACATTTTAATAACATTTTGTAACAGACATTTTTGTGATAGCAGTTTAATCATTTCCATTTAATTATTTCCATACTTTAGCGAAACGTCATCGATATTTATGTTTAGTTTACCATTTGGAGAATGGTCTGACCCCTTATTCTTCTATTTAAATGAAAATTTTTAAATATAAATTAATAAATACTTTGAAGAATCATTAGAATCAAAAGAACGAAAATACAGAGTATTGATTTCTCCACCATACTCATTAAATTTGGATTTGCCTTAACTAAATAAAATAAACAGACAATTTACTCACTTGCAGTTGCTATAGAGGATGGAGACTTTTTCACTCTCACTGCGGGGTATTTGATACGATTTTCCGACACTTTTCTACTTCTCCTCTCATTTCCATCCTTGTCTTTCACCTTTGCTATACGTAAGCCTCCTCTCATCATCTTCTGTTGCCACTCAGTGGACCGCATTATCGCGTCCATGTGTACAGTGTGAATCACTTCTACTGAAACAATTTTATAAAAATTTTAGTTCCGAATATTAGACAGTTATAAAAATATATAAATAATATTTCGCAATAAAACTTTTCCTCATCAAGTTGTAAAAACTCGTCAGCTAGACTTGTAATACAGTTCAAGAGTTTATCGTTCATAATGCGTTACAAGCTTTAAAATTTTAACATCTCATAAATTGCCACATCAACTCAAATTGACCTTTAATAATATATCTTTAATCAACGAGAGGCTGTAAAAATTAACGCGAAGTATAGTTGCAGATTTATGCCCCATCAAAGTCCGATGAGCGTAAACAAACGAAAGCTCGGCAGCTCTAATGAAAGCTCGCAGCGTGGCTCTCTCACCGCTTGCACCAATCCCTTCAAATATGCCCCGAAACCCCCATGAAAAATTAAGGAAAATGCTTGGCCTTCGTACCGTTGGGTAACGAGAGTACAGGATGATAGCCAGAATCCACCACGGAGATGCGTTCCTGCCCGGACATGAATTCCATCGCCTCCGTACTGGCGGTCGGTTCTCTCCTGCCCGTGCAGATCGCGCAAGGCGACATGCCTCCGTCGCAGGTACACCTCAGGCTGGCTGGCCGCGCTGCTTTCTTCGACGTCTCGTGCAGGCCATCGAGCTGCACGAGCCGACGCTTCTTGAACGGTCGCACCAACGGTCGCGTCCGACTCGCACCGAGACTCGCCGCTGCCGCCGCCGCCGCTGCTCCGGCTGCTGTTGTGCCGGCGTAGATTTGCTCGTTGTTGCTGTCGAGACCACAGCTACGACCCGTTGTCGAGCCCGGTAACACACCACTGTAACCATTGACGGTCGAGGCAGCGGCGGCGGTAGAAGGGATGACGACAGGCTCGACCTCGAGCATCACTAGGCCCTTCGATGCCCGTATCTGACGCTGGTAATCGTTCTGCTGGCGGATTTTGTATTCGAGATCCGAGATCTGGGCCTGTAGCCACGTCCAGCGCGAGGCCACGCTTGCGCGATCCTGCATCCATCGCCAGTTTGCTCGTTTAGCGCTGTAATGAGAATATTGTTTATGGATTAGTATGCAGTTTCGTCTTTTTTATCTTAAACGCTCTATATTGTTTTAATTCTTTAGGCTGCCTTTTCACATTTGGTTTATAAATGCAATTTTCGTGTAGCCTCGGTAAATAAATGTTTGTAAATTAAAATTGACGACTTACAAATTTATTATTTATTTTTTAACGTTTTAGTGCTCGCAGCGCATTAGATTTTTACCGAAAATGGTTGATATATGGTTACTGGTAGCAGATTAATCCTATACTGACAAGAACATTGTTGAGTACAGTTAATTATATTGTTTTTTTTTTGTTCAAGTAAAATTTACTTTGGTTATGCACGTATATTTATTTTTTCTATTCTTTATTCTATTGACTTATACTTAGGTTTAACAAAGTTGACTGAAATCTTGATTTTTTTTTTTTAAACAAAATTAACGTTTGCACTTTAACATGATAATAGAAGATTTTTTTCGATTTTAACTTTACACTTCTATATATCGGGGTCGAGAAATTTAAAAAAAGTTTAATATAGCCTGCAGCATGGCCTGTACTTTATTTTTAGGCATTGCTTAATATATAATCAATGAATTAATGTTCTATTTTCTATATGCCAACGATTGCTATACAAGCCAGTTTGTTTTTAGTTGATTTCCAGCTCTAATTCCACTTTACATCGAACAATAATAATATCCCATTCCCCATTCACTCTCATCTTACGCGACAAGTCAAATTCAAACCGAAGTTTCATCGCCAAACCGCTACCATTACCAAGCACCACCGAGGCGGTCATTAATTAATTAAATTCTATTCGATAACCTCTCCCTATCCCCCCAACTCCTCGCATTCTCATCACCTACTCGTCGCTCTGCAATTTTCCCTTGTCCACAGAGTCAATAACTCGAGTGGAGGGCAGAAAAGCGCAGCCATAGCTTTTCTTCGAATCCCCATTTGCGCGCGCGTATAGCAAAAAAACACGAGAATGCCCGAGAGAACGTGAGGGACAGAAGCGCAATAAAGGGATCAAAAGAATGGCAAACGCGAGCGAGACGAGCCCATATCCGGCGACCGACCGTGTTTTTATCGCGACGACGACGAGCGCGAGGAATTTTCGAGGGCATCGGGCAGGCTTTTGTATTTTACGCGTGTTATGGGATTAGCGAGGTATATAGTGGCGACTAAACGGGTGTCGAATTGAGATTGCGTGGGGTGAGAGAGAAAGTGCGTACGGTATAAGGTGTAGGAATGCTGAAATTGAAAGGAGAAAATACGAGCTTTCATCGAAATTTAGGTGAAATTATCGCTTTGCGATGAGAACGTGGATCAGATTTATTTTGAAAAAATTCGATTGACTTTCTGTGAAACAAATTTTAATTAAAATTCTTTTTATTATATCAAACTAAAAATATATATATTTTTCACTTTCTCGTCCAATTAGTTCAATTAAATAACAAGAGTAACATACAGAAATGTAACGATAAAAGCAACCGTCTGTAACGTTATCTTGATAATCGCGTTGATTGACATTTTTAATTGACATCATGAAATGTATTTCATATAACAGTACAAAAACAAAACATTTTTATTGCCGAATATTGCCCGTCGAAACAACAACAATTGGAGCATACTTTATCAATGATCGAAATTCAATAAAAAAAACATACCGTCCCATCCATCAAAAACAATAACAACTCGAGCGCGTTAGATGAACACCCAACGAGGCATAAATGATTTAGAGCGCATCAGGTGCGCTTACTTTGTAAAAGAGCGCGCGACCCGCGATTCGTAATAAATAAACAATAACCGCGCTTAGCGTTACGATCCGCTAAATCGGCAACAGCGAGTGCGGAAAACGTTGTTTACTCTCGATCGGTCCAGGATTTCACTCGGTTGCTATTAATCAAGCCATTACCGCTACATCAGTAATTTTTTTTTTCCCGCGCCTAATTTACGGGAAACCAGAGGTTAATCGTGAGTTGAGTCATTTGCCGTGACACTTCAATCCATTGAGTTTGCACGATGAGGTGTAAGCGTATTGTAAAGGGTAAGCAAAAGTTTCTCGAGTGAAATCAATTATTTTGAGAGCGTCTGAGTTTGACCGGCGTACAATGCATGATTGTTGGGTTTACATAATATTAAAATTCGATATACGTTCATTATGTAATGGGTGCATTCAATAGCGTTATAACAATAAAACCCATCATCGTTATTATTATATCGCTTTGTCTGCTTTGCTCCAATTAATGCAGGATTAAATCGATGAATAAACGAATGATATTGAAATTTCAAAGCGGATATAATCATTCCAGGTATTGATATTGCGATTGCTTTTAGAATTGAACTTACAATGAATATTGTAACAATTAATTTAATGTGAAGTGGAAAATTTAAATTCACGTATGATGCATGATTAACAATTTTTTCCTTTTTATTTTGGGAACTGGACTTTCCTCGAAATTATTTTTAATTAAAATATTTCAAGAAATTCTGTTCTCAATTAAGTGGAGAGCGGTCCAATTACATTAAAATTCTCGGATTTCAGCGCGATCCGCATTATTTGTAAATCAACGCATTTTAACGTACGAGGAAACGTTAACTTTGATTAAATAAAAAATAGGTCAATGGCTATAAATCAAAATTACGTTAATCTAATTATAACATCAACACATTGTCGTACATTATTCTGAAACGTATCTTATATCGCGTATCACAATAAATTCCCCGCATTTATCATGACTTCTTGGAAACACAACTATATAGCTATAATAATAAATGTTCACCTTGTATAAAACAATTAAATTAACTTATCCTATTACCAATAATAGAGAAAGAGAGAACCATCTACTGATAAACCAGAATTCCACCAACTGTACCGATCAAATCTTTCATCACATTTTAATGCCCATCCCAATTCGTGTGCGGGTATTTGCACATTGCGCGATTGCATCTCAAAAGCCATATACCTGAAACGTCGCTACGTACATATAGACGCACGTGAAAAATCAAGTAATCGATAGCCCCATCTCCTACCGACCTTTCGCCGGCCCCGTAAATCACTTTCGGCGCACCGGCCTCGTTCAGTCAGTTGCTACCTGCTTTAAGTACCGACGCGCGATAGATACCTGCATAAAGCAATTAGTACGCACGGACGCGCATTAGGCGTAGTATAATTATCCCGGTGAAACGCCGCGCTACTACTACGTAAGTATATATAAAGTGCTGAAAATATATACGTGTACATCGCGTTATCGACCCCGGCGCGCGCGCATGGCCCCCCCGGCATTTTCGAATAACACCGCCGTCGCCCGGCACGTATGTGGGTAGAGGTATATACATGATACAGCGGCAAGGGAGTGGCTGGTTGTTCTAGGACCCTTAAAGGGCGCGTGTATGCGTGTGTATTGGGTATATAGAGTAGAGCTTTTTCATAGCCCTGCTGTAGGTATATATATACTGTCGGCCACCCACTCCCTATGCTTTACGTTCGATACGCTAGGTGTGTAGTGGCTATAGTGCGCGGAGATTTTTCCCTGTATATACGACGTGTGCCCTTTAACGCAGCGCTGCTCTTTTTTTCTTCCTTTTCTTATATATAATTGAAAGCTCGATGGGGGGGCTTTCAGAGGTGGGGGAGAGTTTGACGATGTATTGTTCGCCGTTCGGAAAAGTGTCTCGTATTTATATAGCGGATAGAATTAATTTGACGATGATGGGGTGATTTAAACGTTACGTTTTGCTTTTATTTCCGATGCCGCCGGTGTATATTTTATTTAAATTTAGCTGATGTGTAAATTATATAAAGCTGTAAAACGAGAAATGAAAAATTATAAGGAAGCAACGTAAATATTTTCAAATAACCAATATTTCTATTGCGTTGGTATGATGCTTTCTTTGTTGTTTCATAGATAACTTATACATTATTTTTTAATTATTATTTTGATTCGATTTGTCTACAAAATAACTTAATTTGTGCATTAATAATTAGCATAGGTTGCTGTCTTTTTTCTCGCAGTTAAATGAATTTATTTTTGTTATTCGACTTTTTAAGCCGCCGCCTGTTCGAAGTATTATTTCATTGTTTATCTCGTGGTGAATGAATCATTTTCCCCAGATGAAGCAAAAAATAATTGTATAACGACGCAAGAGCAATTAAAAATAGACGAGTTGTTATTATATTTTATCGTCAAATATTAAACATATTTTTAAAGAATTCCAAAATACAACGATAAGAGGGGCATTCGAATCTGCTTCACTGTTATTTCTGTTTCCTTTTTTCCCAATTATAAAAAAAAAGTATCGTTTTACTACTGAAATAACCCAATGGTTTTTAATGGCCCAGTTAGTTTCGAATTATTCGCAAGCTATAATTAAAAACTCGCAAATTGATCTGAGAATTTTCCATTGCAAGAGTATAGATAATAAAATTGGTCCTGATGCGCAAGAAATACGTTACGTAAATACGGAAAATCGCAGCGCGTTTGTGTAAACATATTTTTATTCAAATTTATACAGTCGTCGTCGTTTCAAAAACGTTTCGAAACTTGCATTGCGAATTTTTCGTGGATAGTTCTTATTTAAAAATAACAAGTTTGCTTACAAATGAATGATAAAAAAAACTTATCAGATCATCAATCAAGTCTCAAGTTTAAAAATATAAATTGTTTTAAGAAATTGTTTTAAATTAAAAAGAAATATATCGTGTTTTAATTTTATTCATTAAATTTTTATTTTTATTTTTTGGTGATTATTTTTATAGTAAGTTTGTGAACTTATACTATTCGGTTGCGCTTTATAAAATAGAAAATTAGTATCTGGAAAAAAAAAAAAAAAATCGGAAATTGGAACTACTTAAATAGGACGTTTTCGAGTTTGCTTTTAATGCTTTTTTTACCAGCATTAAGTGGGATTTTTGATAAATTTTTTAAGTTAGTATGTGTCAAACTTATCAGTTAGAAGCATAGCTTTAATTAAATCTGAAGATTCGTTGCGAATTTTTTTTCAATTTTCATTCTACTATTAACGCGATGTTAGATTATTAACTCTTAATAAACTGGTTAACACTTTTTTTTTAATAAATAAAATTTTGGAATGCTAGGTATTCAGAAATTTTTATTAATATTATTTTTTTAATTGTATATCACAATACAATAACAATTTAGTAAAAGCCTTTTAAAAATATAAATTTTTAGGCTTCTAATAAGTAACATTTTTTTCACGTTATGGCGTGTAACTTTACCCTGGTACATTAAATGCCAAAAAGCAGAATCAAAAAAGCAAAATACAATACTGTAAAAGATGATGCAATAATTGTCATAATTTCATGGAATGCAGTCGCGTTGGAAGCACAGTGCAAAGATGATACTTAAGTGAAAGGTACAGAAGTGCAAAATAATGTATAGACTTTGCATTTGAGTTTGGAAGAAATCATGAATATAAGCGTGCAAACTCAAAAGTGTGCAACAAAAATTACATGTACAACTTTTGAGAAGACCAAAGTTTCTCATTTACAAGCAGAAAGCCCATGCATAACCCAAGAGAAATATACAGAGGTCGAGCCATACAAATAAACATTTCGATCCTCTCCTCATAAACATTTACCGCTCGAAAGTCGACAATAGTGAATTATGAAGTGGACTCATCGAGTGACCGGCAGAAACGTTGACCCCGTAAAACCTTTTGCGAGAGTTAATAAGTAATATTCGTTAGTTCTAGCGTCACGATACGACATGGAAACGATTTAACACTGTTTCAATCGGCATAGTTTCTGGTTAGTTAGTGTGTTATGATATCAGTGTTGCATTTGACTGTATGGGTTGTAGCTCTAGTATTCCCCACAAGAATTTTGATATAAAACTATAAATCCATCAGTGGGTCACGTAGCATTAATAAACTGAACATATTAATAAACTGAAAACTTAACATATTAATAAACTGAAAAAGGCGATCCCATCATAAAAGCATGCAGGAAGATAAAGCACCGTCATAAGTAATTTACAAAGCGTAAAAACACGCTCGCACGCAATCCCGCACGCTGCTCTATAAAATGCGAAATCCAGTCAAGTGATTTCAGATTATTCGAATATTTGATGAGTAAATAATTTAACGGAAGTATAACAAGTTACGTATTTGATTTTTTTTTTTTTTTAACTTGTATACTTTTTAGTTTAAATTGTGTGTTATAATTTAAATACTCATTTAATAAAAAACGGGTTCAACCGGTACAGACTTTTTCACTACAGAAACCAACAAAATAATTTAGTAGTTGATGCATTGTCCATAGAGTAAAATTTAAACAATATAGAATTTAATGTTAAATTTAATTATAGAATTAATCCTTAAAAACTTGCCCATAATTTAGTAAGTTTTAGAAAATATTCAACTTGAGAAAAATCAGTATATTTGAAACCTATTGACAGAAAAAAAAATGTTGTCTAAAGCTCGCGAGTATTCTTTCGCTCGAAAATTGACGGCTCAGCGAAACGCGCGGCATTTTCAGTAATACATCGAAAAAAAAAAAAAAAAAAGAAGAAGAAGAAGAACAATATCAATCAGCGAATCACTCACATAGGCATAGGTTGCTGATGCGGGTTATTGAAAGTCTGTATTTCGTCGCAGCTCTCGCCACCGCTGCTCGACGCCGTGCGGTCCGAGTCGTAACCATCGTTGAGCATCTTGAGCTTCGTAGCGAGTGGCCCGGCCACTTTCTCGATCTCTTTGCCCTCGAGTTTGATCTGCGGCACTCCGAACACGGGTATTCGATTCGTCGTCACGGCCGCGTAATTGTCCTTGGAGCCTGCACCGAAGTAACGACACGTGTTTCTCTGGCGCACGGCAATGCTGTTGCTTTGAGCTGTACAGCTTTTCTCAAGCTTCTGCAGAAACGATTTGACGTTGACCGCGAGTTCAGGATAATTGCGCGAGTTGCCGGCTTTAGGTCCAAGACTCGCCAGATCCTGGTAGAGGCACTTCTTCGCGCTCTTCTGCGCGAGCTCGAGCACGTGGCTAGCCTCCTCGGCCACGTGCTCTCCAACAAGTCGCGACTGAAGCTTGCGCAGACGGCGCAAAAGAAACGAGGTTCGTCGCTCGAGCTCGTGCTGCCGCCTTTCGACCTGCGCCTGGTGCAGCGCCAGCTCGTTCTGCTTCGTCGCCTGGATTTGTTGTTGCTGTAGCCTCTGCAGTTGAGATAACTGCAGGTGCGGTAATTGGTCTTGTTGGTGATGATGAACCGGCTGGTCGACCACGACACCGTCGACCATGTTGTCGTTGCACAAACTCATCACGTCCACGTCGTTTAGGAGGTTCAGGGGAAAGGCTTCGCCGTCCGCGAACATCTCTTGTACGCCTTCAACTGTCGACTGCACGGCTGCCTCGGTGATGCCACCACAACCACCGGTCAAACGATTCTCCGTGTCCATAGAATTTATCACCTGTAAGCGGATTATATTCCTTAGTTATTATCAATATCATTGTTAGAAAAGCCTAGATATGTGAACTTCAGACGATATCGAAATAATTCGTTTACGATAAACACACGTAAACATCGAAAATATTCACTCATCGCATGTTCTATTTTTTCCTTTAAAGATTGCTAATTTGCACATGTAAGCTTATGTTGCAAAGTAATTACAATCTTAAAATTTTATTAATTTTCAAGTTTTCTCCAAAAATTGTACTGACTCAAAAGTTTATCAGTTTTAGTAAAACAATCCTTCAAATTAACTTTAGAGAAATATCGGATTATATCTAAAATTATCTAGGTGCTGACATTTTAATATATTATGTTACTTTATTTTTTTTTAGCGATTCTCAAAGGGTAAGTATTTCAATCCGAGATTTCTTTAAGATGAAATTTTTATTTAATATTTTGTTAACACCGACGTTTAGATAGTAATGCTCCATTACTTAATCGTATCTTTTATAGATTTTTATTGACGTGAAATGGTTATCAGTTTTTAAGCAACTGTCTAATCTAACGTTTGAATATTTTATACAAAATTGAAACTGTTAAATTAAAGAAGTCATGAATACAGAAGAAAAGTTAACATCTAAGTTGAAAGTAAAAAAAATAAATAAAATGATTAGAATCATTGCCTGTAATATCTCCTCAACATTGTGAGAGATGTCGCTCGTCTGGGGCAGATGCATGTCTGCGGCGAAGCCCATGATTTGCTCGAGACTCCTTTCCTCTTCGTTTTGCTGTTGCTGCTGCTTATCACCCTCCATCAGCTCTTCGTTGACATCGGCGCCACCACCCTGACCGTTATCGGCCACCTCACCGGCGATGTCCGCGATCTCACCACCTTCGGCATCCCCAGGACCCATGATCGTTTTGAAGAAACACATGCTATCCGCTGCTGGATCGCCCATAGATGGCTCGTCGCTCATTATAGCGGCGCCGTTGCTCGCATGCGCCGCCTCGCGCTGCTCTTGCCTCGGCGCGGCGGCTATCAGGTCGGGCAAATCGTCAAGACCGCTACCGAACTTGAGGTTGATGACATCGTCGATCAGGTCCTTCGGGACACCGTGCAAACACTGCTCGTCAATTTTCGATGGCTGGACGTTCGCTGAGACGACAAACTGGGCGAGGACCTCGCGGTTTAGACAAACCTATGGTGCGCGTAAGATAGAAAGGAGATTATTAGTATTTATATTTGTTAGTAATGTGTATTTTGATACACAACGCAAAATACTCAAAAGCTCGAGGCGACAAATAAAATGAAAAAAATAAAATATTTTGTAAATGAGCGTTGTTTTAAAAGTAGAAAAGGCAATACCAATCGTTTGAATATTTTGCATATTACTGTTTTCAATTCACTATGGTATCATAATTATTTTTAAGGTGGCTTCAGCGCATTTCTATTACAGTTAAACGTATTATATCCTCATTATTCGCGTACAAAATTATACAATAATTGTAACTTATCTTTAACCTTAATTTCAAAATATCTTTTATAGTTGATCTATCTGTTTTCATATTGTGACTTATTCTGAAATTTCGCGGTCGCATTTTTATTAAAAATATGCACGACTTATTAATTATTTATAGTTAATCTAACATTTTACAAAAGTCGCTGTAGCCACCTTAATTATTGTGATTGTAATGTAAGTACTGCAATGATCAGAAATATTATTTTGCTCATAAACGTCTTCTAATACTTTTCAACAACTTGGAAACACATCAATTCGATACTAAAACACTATTTAACAAACAGCATTTTCAACATCATTGGTGCTTTGACAACAATCAAAAGTTTTACCATGAAGGTACACTTTTACAATGTGATTTAGGCAGTAGATTCGAGAGGCATCGTTCAACCAATGCGAAAAAAAAATATGACAGCACATGTCAATTCTAAAACTCTCAATCATATAAATCAAAAGTATCACTGTACAGAAAATCGTGCAGTCCGAAACTGCACCGATTACACAATACTGCAGATGTTTACTGAACGATGCCGTCGTTCTCTCACTCTCTATCTATGTACACTGTATTGTCGACTAAATAGGCGTTGTTTTTTTATATAGAATCGTAACAAGAATCTTACTGTCGGCTTATCGTTCGCAATCGACGCTTTCGAGGGATGCACTTGTGATGCACTGAGAGGACAAACCTGCTTGGCCTGCTCGGCGGAGAGAAAGCCGCCGGCCGGCAGTGCTGGGAGCAAATTCTCAGGTTTCTGAGGTCCGCCTTCCGTCAGAGCAGGGGCCATCACTGCCGCTGACGCCGCCAGCGCTGACGCCTCGACATCCAGCCAGGAAGGCCCGTCGCCGTCGCCGCTTCTCCGCCCCCGCCACCGCCGCCGCCGTGCCCAACGACCCGGGCTCACGCCCATTCATCCATCGTCCCCGTGGCACGGCTCCACCATAGCTATTGGCCCGCGCACGGGAAGGCAGCGCAGTCTAAGACACTGCGACAAAGGGGCTGTATAGGCGAGTCCTTTACCACCACGTGTGCTGGATTTGATGATAGTCTCTTTCTCACAAACGCACGCTCTGAGGTGGTTGCACCCTTCCAGCCGTTGATTCACTTTGCCGCTGCTGTTCCTGCTGCTGCTTTCACGTTATCGCTCGTTCTCGCTCGGGCTCTGTTGGTTATCTGGCGCGATAATGCCGGTGTAACAGCTAGGTGTCAGTGCCAGATCCCTCTTTTTTATTTTATTTTTTATTATTTTTTTTTTATCTGCTTGTGTTCTTCTCGCTGGAACTGCAGCTGACTTTTCTTGTGTGTTTGCTTTCTTCGTAAAATTTGTCTGTGGATGAAATGAGAGAGACAATAGATTAATAGAAGTGATCTGATAACGATTTGTTTTTTAATGGTAAATCTGATTTACTATCATGTTAAGGTAAAGTGTTATTAAAAATCGTGAAGAATGTAAAGGTTATTTTTAGATTAATGTACTTATGTAATGTTTTCAAAATAAATTGATAAAATTTATAGTATGTAAACATTCAGAAGATATACAAAGGCTTGGAATTTCCCACTACTAAAGGGTTATTTAATTGATATGCTAATTTAAATTGAATGTGTATTTTAGAGCTAGTTTTTGATGTACTCCAAAGTATGTTCAAATATTACGATTTTTAGACACTATTTGTATTCATTTCAACCCTGTAATTATAAGTTTATTAAAATTGAAAAAAAAAATAAATAAATAAATAAATGACAGAACTGCAGTTTACTTTCACTTTGTTAAATTTTTTTATTAACAACACATTGATAACCAAACCATCAAATATTAATTCAATTAACACCAATTTAATTATAATAAAATAATAATATCCTAATTACTTTTTAATTAAATCTAATCGACTCCAATTCATTAAATAATAGAATTTAAATGTTCTGAAAATTTCATTAATATTCTCCCTAATAATCACCAAATTATTGCCATTATGAACCACGCGACTAATTAGATTTTATCGGCACTAAAGAAAACAAAGTGGAGCAAGCAGACATTCTTCGCAAACGTATATAATCCGCCTCAAACCCACCTGTCGTTTATCTACATGAAAAAGAAAAAAAAAAAAGAAGCGAATCGCGAAAACGTCGCGCGGTACGCATGCATACACCCATAGCCTGCACACTATACGCGACCGGTAATTTTCCAATTTCGTTCAATTACTCGCGCGCGCGCGCCACTCTCAAAACTCTGCGCAGCTCTCGGTTCAAAGGAGAAAAGTTACAATTTCTTCGCACGCCCGGCAGATCAATACCGGCGCGGCGCGCCGCCGGACGTCTTCGAAAACAACAACCGTGTATATAGACATATTATAACCAAACTCACCTTTCTTACCACGTGTTTCGTTGCGACGAGTCTTGTAAATATATATATATGTATATCTTATATGTATCCCCCACAATCACAGCGTTCGCACGGGGGCTCCCTCCGGGCCCGATGTGCGACCCTTAGTCGCGGCGATCCATTGATTCTTTATATCTCCTCATACAGCAGCTATCCTCGTTCTCCACCTTGGGCTCCGTTTCTTCGTCTGCTCGTACTTAGTATAGTGACAACGCCAGTAGGTACAGCTAGCCACTCTCGACCTTTCCGGGAACACACAACAAAAATAGCTACAGTCAGAGGTGAACGATCAACTAAACATTACTTATACATACGTATATATAGGTACGGTAGGTACGTTAGGGTTAAAAACAAAAACGCGTGCGGACGTAGTATAATAATAATGCAAGACGCGTATAATGCGCGCGCGCGAAGACGGACGAAAGAACGAAAGTCATATATAAAAGAAAAAAAAAAAAAGAAGAAGAAATGAAAGGCGTGCGCGGGCGAGAGGGGGGAAAAAGTGCCGACACACACGCGCGCGCACGTGATGGTTATCGCTCGGCTATATATGCCTTCTCTTCCTCCTCCTCTTTGTCGATCGGCGCGTATATACGAGTATAATACACATATAGGTACCGGCGAGAAACGGCCGGCACGATTTCGGAGCACACTGCACGCGCAGCGATCGCGAGCGATTGTTTATTTTTCCCGCGGTTATACGTGCACGCAGAGATACGGCTCTGCCGCTTATATTATATATCCGTGGGCCGCACTAAGTATTTGGTACAAAAATCTGCGGTCGAACTTTGCGCGCGCGCGCACACACACATACATCGTACGGCTAATCGCCGCTCGTTTGTGTATATAAACAGAGAGAGAGAGGGAGAGAGAGTGAATTTAAATAGTCCCGCGCCCGATCGTAAAAGGCCCGCTATTTTTATAAGCGGCTAGCCTATTGTAACACTGTGGCGACGAGAACTTTTGGCACAACTCGGGCATGCGTATACCTATATACATACAACGCGGGCGGACGGGCACGCGAACGATCGTTACGTGGTGTAAGCGGTAAGCATAATACGCGGTTTTTCCCCTATCGCATCAATGATTCCGACTACTTGTGCTTCTTCTTCTTCTCTCACTCTGTTCTGTCTCTCTATTCTCTTTTCCGCGCGGTGGGAAAAAGAAACGGAGCAACAGCACACAATCACGTCTCGTAGAACATACACACACGCGTATATATACGCGCACGAGAGAACTAGTTGACCCGTATGTGCGATAGAGACACACACACACACACATTGAGGCACATACACTTATGCATATAAGCACGCACAGTGAGACAAAGTGAGTGGGTGAGCATATATTTTTTGCGTGTGTGCGTATATGTGCGTGCGAACGAGACACTATTACAGAGAGGCAGATGTACAGACGTAGACGGTTTGAGCCTTACGATGTGACGCTCGCTCCAGAGCGCCAGCAAGAACCGTGACACCACGATAGCACCCATTAGGTACGAGACAATGACGAGACGCTCCTCGTCGCCCGTTGCCGCCACGAGGCACAGCCAGCAGTCCATCCTGCCGCTTCGACGACGGTACTATTACTACCACCACCACCACCACCACTTATCACACCACCACTATTGCATCACTGTCTCTCTCTCTCTCTTTCTATATATATATATATATAATCACGGACGGTTCCACATGTACCGTACACTACTTATTGCGACCCACACCCACGTATCATCATCATAATTGTCGTCGTCGTCGCCGTCACCCTTTCACTTTCCACCGTAGGCCCTTCGCGCTCGCATATTATACACTGGCTGCTGCTCGTATCGGCTTTACCGCGTACAGCACGCGCAGAAACACACAGCGAGAAAGGCAGCAGCCGCGCTGTGTTGGTTGCATAATGACGCGCAAGCCAGCACCGAGAGCGGAGCAGCAGCAGTAGCCGACGGCCACGCTACACCCCGGCGGCAGCCCGCTAGCTAACCAGCCAGCGAGCAGCAGTATACTGTTGTACAGCAGTAAGCACACAGAGATAGCGAGAGCTATAGGTGTATACGGCAAGAATCGATCGCGGGCGCCGCGCGCGCACTGCCGGCAAACGCGAGAGCGAGAGCGCGCGCGCGAGAGAGCTATATAAGCGCGTGTATGTATGTGTGCCGAGCACACAGAGATACACTATACGGGTATACCTGGTAGCGAGAGAGAATCGCACAATGGCGCGCGAAAGCAGCAGTGTATCTACCTCCTTCTTGCTTTCGCTCTCTCTCCCTCTCGCACCTGCTAGCACTCGCGACACTCTCCTGGATGTACGGTATATATAGGTAGGCGGCTGCCGAGCCGAGCGCGCGTTATCGCGTGCGTCCTGCCTGCCTGCCTGCCGGTGCTCCGAATTCGCGGCCGGGTCGGAGCAAGAGAGGGGGGGCGGACGGACAAACCGCTAGAAAACACCCGACGGTGGCGATAAAAAAGCAGCTAGGCACAGACTGCGCGTGTCACACCCAAGCGCCGCAATTCGCAAAAGCTTCCGCGAGACGCGCGCGCCCGAGCTCTGCTGCTACTCGTCGTTCGCCGCACACACAGACGCACTCACACACTGTTGTATCTCGCCGCGCGGGTATATACACATACTCTTTCTCTCCCTCCCTCTATCTTTCGCACTCTACGTACTCTTCCTCTCTTCTTCCACCGCTCGTGATATATAGGTGTATTGTAGTACACACTCTTCTACTTGGTGGCTGTCGTTGTGTGATCGTCGTCGTCGTTGTTGTTGTCGTGTGTGTCTTAGACTGCAGTTGTGCAGTTTTTGTACATAGACGTGTAATAAGCACAGTTATCACGCACGTTACTCCTTTCCGCCAGAGAGGCGGGCAGGCGTGCACGCACGACGCACGCACGCACGCGGCAACTCACGGCTGCACACACACGTACACGCAGCCGACGACGAGGACGGCAACGTCGACACTAGTGACGCACGCCTCGGACGAGAGCTCTCCGATCCGCTCGCTCGCCGCGAGCGCCGCTCTAGAGCAGCGCCGTCGCCGCTGCCGCCGCCGCCGCCGCTCTCATGCTGCGAGAGAGACAAGGATAGCCATATACTAACGCTATAATTGCAAGTGTGCGTGTATGTGTGCAAAACGCTATAGCTATAGCACAGTGTTTGTGCTCCGAGTTGTGCGGGAGCGTAACCTGTGTCTGCGTAACGTATACTTCAGATATACGTGCGTGCGCGTAATATTAGAACCACCACACGCAGGCAGTAGCTCACGCGGGGTTACTCCGCGAGATTATTCTGCAGTATTCTGTGCGGACGTCTGTCTGTGTGTGTGTGTGCGTGTGCGCAAGCGAAAAATTGCGAGAGCGCGGGCTGTGCTTTGTTCGACCCGCCGTCGGTTGTTTTTCGGTGGCGCGCGTCGTACGATCATCGTATATCTATATATATGTACACATATGCTCGTACGAATTTATATATGCCTAAAGAGGATGCTTGGTTATTTAGGAGTTGCGATATTTACAAGCTGGATAGGCCGGAGCAAATGTGCAATAGATGCCCCTCGCTGCCGGGGGGGAATTTACTCGACGGCGAGAGCGTCTTCTCGCTCTTTTTTGCCAGTCCCTCTCGCTCGCTCGCGAACGCGTTCGTACTTGCCCCGCGCGCCGTTTCCTATCCCCCCCCTCTCCCTTTTGCTCTATTTGTACATTCGTACACGGCGTGTATGTATAACGTCCGTCTCTTTCTCTCTCTCTCTCTTTCTCTCTCTCTGCTGCGGATGTTCTAGCCAGAAGCCAGGCTCGACGTCGGCTTGGTATCGACGAGCGAGCGAGAAAGAGGGGCGATACGATACACACACCGACATTCGCCAGGCATCAAGTGTGTGCGTGCGCGCGTGACGCCGCCGCCGCCTCGTTTTTTTCGCGCAACGCTCGCGCCAGTGCCAGCTTGCTTTGTTCTTCCACCCGATGTTCTCTGTAGAAACGCGTCTCTACTTATTTAATCTCTATTCCCGTATGCGCGATATATATTTACACGACGAGAGAACAACAGTACCTTTGCAACATTGCACGTCCGCTTATATATTTGTAGGTGTATTATATATAAAAATATAAATGTGTGTGTAGAGTGGTTATATACCTACAGAGAGGCACACGGACGCAATTGATAATGCGTGCACACTGCGCGACAACACGCGCCGAGGTGCGATCGAGCGGGTGACGCGCTCTATCTCTCTCTTTTCCTCCCTCTCTATCTTGGCGTCTCGTACTTAGTCGTAATGCCCCTTGGCTTGATTCTGTCCGCTGCTACCTCGCCCACAGGGCCAATACTGCGCTGCGCCGACCGGAAACCGCGGGGACGCGCAAAATTGCGCCCCGCGACGCCATCGGGGCCAATCCCTGTGCTGCCCGACGCCCCGATCATGGCGTGGAACGGTAGTGGGAGGGGGGGGGGGGAGTGCTCGAAATGCTGCGTCGTGAGAAAGACCGGATGATGCGCAAAGAATATATATGCTAGGGATTCGAGTTTGAAAGTCGCGCGCGATGTACGACATAACGTGGCGGGAAGTTTGAAATAGGGGATTTTCATTGGATGATGTAATTTCGGGAGCTTGCAAGCGGAGGTGGTTTTGAAAATTTTTTTGGTAACAGGGTACTGATTTTCATTTGGTAAAGGATGTTTCTGCATGAAAGTGTGATTAATGTTTGACTGAGACGGGATAAGGTTTTGTGGTTAAATTGAATGAGTATTATAGTTTCGTCAACGGTGAACAGATGATTATGTCACAATTGTGCCGGTTGGACAAAACTTGCATCATCTCGAGAAACTCCACGTGCCCCGTATGACATCGTACGAGCTATATAAATCTCAATACTTTGTATTCTAAAAATTGCGAAAACTAATATTTATGTATGACTCATAATGTATACAAATAAAATGATAAATTGGGTTGAATAAATTTGTCAATGAAAAAGGCAGTTTGCGCAATGCTATCTTTTATAACAATCAATAAGTAGTAGATTTTTACGAGTGCCGCCCGAATGTCCATTACTTACGTTATTTTTTTATAGATTTGCAAAACTTTATTATTTTTTATGCAACATCTGTTGCGATGTATAAAAAAACGTGATATTTTATAGAATAAGTAATTATAGACTGATTAATTAAAGTTACCTAAACAAGTAAGCCAGAGCTCGCTTAATGAGCACCAATTTTAGAAAAATTGCGTCCTACTGTCTCCATATGCGTAAACATAAGCGCCAAACCAAGCAGCGGATTTCCATGAAACATGGTTACCAAAAAAGGCGTCCTGTCATAAAATGAGTAAAAAAATCTTTGAATGTGCTAGAAAGCTTACTTGTATAAGTAACTGAAATAATTTTTTTTATGTTAACTATTAATTCCTTTACGCATATTTATACAGATTTGATGGATAATATTTAAAAATGTATTTATAAAAAATATGTTACGTCTAAATAACGAAAATATAAAAGATAAAGAAATTGATATCATTCTATAAATTGATTGAACAGTGATAAATAATTTATTATTTTTATTGCATCGAAATACTTGTATAATGTTATATATTCCATACACGAGTCTTTAAAAACACATAGAATAATTAAAAAATAAAAAAGTATTTAAAAATTGATTTTTTTATTTTATAGTTTTAAAATAGTACAATAAAAAACATTTATTGGGAAGTGAATTATGAACGCGCTTGTTGCTCATTACGATGAAATATATTATACTGTGAGTGACGAGTTATATAAATTATCGTTGGACTTAAATTACATAAACATTATTTATCAGCTTAAAGGCCATATGCGATTAAGTATCCAAATTTCAAACCTGCATTTAGATGAGTCATTTCGATTCTTTTTTTTTTTTTTTTTTTTACACTTCACAATAGTAACATTACTTTATTTATTTGTATTCATATTTAATAAAAACTATATTACAATATTAAAAACAAGCACAAATTAGTGCCGAGTTTTCATTATTTTTTACGACTTTTACAATTGTTAACTTCCGTTATCCAGACGTACAACAAAAAATATGTTAATAATCGTTACAAAAAATTTAGATAATTTGAGATAAAGTAAGCATATACATTTCAGTTGATTTTACGATATCCGCATTTTGGTAAATTTGTCTTATTGTATCTCTTCTCACAAAAATTACACCATCACTGTCTATACCTGAGCCTAGCGTCACCGTATAAGCGCACTTGTTACACATGTATATATACATATATAATGCAGTAAATATACAGCAAAACTCCGCGCAGGTTTGTAAATCTCGATATATAACAGCGATTTAAATTGATTATTTTCTGGTACCTTGGGAAGGGTCATCAAGATAAGTATTGTTCTCGCGAAGAAATAAAGCTTATTGATTGTTTGATAGGATCACACACCGTGTAAGCTTTTAACATAATAATAATTGCTTTGTTTTTAAACTACCTGTGCAGTGCTTACGTGCTTTGTGGGTGTAATAATTGAGCTCGAAACTTAAATTATCTTACACGGTTATGATAGATGTATAGTTTTTCAAGATATTTGGACATCTTTATGGTTGGATTTTAATTCATTTTTATTGTGATAACTGAAGCTTTACATTACACAAATTAATTTAATTTAGAGTTGTCTAAAAGCCTTATTATGATTATTATATTAAAAAAAAAAATCCTGTGAATGTATTTTCTTTTCTAACAATAATTGTTTCTAATATTAGTAGAATCTGTCTTCATACATTTTTCATGATTTATTTATCGTAATAATAAAAATAATGTACTAATCATTTAAAAATTAGCTAGAAAAAAGATAGTTTGCTCCGAAAAACCTTAATTTAAAGGTCCATTTCCACCATAACTGCGTTATCATAGACCGCGGGGCCCGCGGAGTAGTTCAATGAACTAACCTAACCTCAGCCGACAACTGTGCGACGTCGTCGTCGTCTTGCAGTTCCACGCATCTGTCAACATCGGTCGATAAATTACATGAGTTTTTTCGTTGTATTATATAGTTTTCTAAAAATTTATCAACAATATGTAATGGTGTAATGATATGAAAGTACGATCGCAGTACAATACGTCGTATTCTAACTTGAATTACAACAATGGAGATCGCCAAATCATTATTTAACGTGCGCGATCATGAAGGTTACGTTGGGAAAGAGGATCACGATGTAAATATAACGTTTTTTTTTAAAGAATCTGATATTTCATCGACTGTTAATTAAAAAGAATTGAGTGATACCAAAAATAATATTCATAATACTACGGGTTTTTGCTCTAAAGTAACGTTGATTAATTATTATGCTTTTCTAATTCCTTTGTTTTAATCATGAATAATTCATGTATTTCTTAATTATCTAATGATCTTTTTATTTCATAATAAAATTCACGATATACTTTCTCTTTCGCAATCCCGCTATTACGTTGTTATTGTATAAAACTAAAATTATCATCAAAATTTTAGAAAAAGTTGGAAACAGCTGTATCAGATGATGAATATGAAGTTGACAGTAGTGGATTGGGAAGTGAAGCGCTGTCACCAGCACCAGGGGGTCCATTTTCTGCCTTGACTTCTTCTATGTGGCCTCAAGATATTTTGGCCAAACTCAATCAACCTGAAGATCCAGATACAAAACCAGAGTATAGGTTTGATGAATTTGGATTCAAAGTCGATGAAGAAGATGGATTAGAACAAACCACTAAAAAGTTACTTGATGTGCCCTTTGTTGAAGATCCACAACAAAGGTAATATTTTACTAAAATGAAATAATTTTATAATTATTTTTACATAATACATAGTAATCTGTCACATTTAAAAACAAAATGTTAAGTAGAATATTGTCAACGGTTATCTTATTTTTGATAGGCTCCAGTGGGTCGCATTGTTGGAATTTAACCACAACAAAGAAGTTTCTGAACTTTCATGGCAGCATGTTGATGCCCATTTACCTCGCAGTGACAAATTGCGAGAAATGGTTCGTAAAGGGATTCCTCATTCTCTTCGGCCACAAGTATGGATGAGGATGTCAGGAGCATTACAAAAGAAGATGGCTTCTGAAACAACATATAAAGATATTGTTAAAGCTTCTAGTAGTGATGCACTAATGACAAGCAAACAAATTGAAAAAGACTTATTAAGGACTATGCCAGCTAATGCTTGTTTTAGTCATTTACACAGCACTGGAATTCCTAGATTAAGAAGAGTAATGCGAGGTCTTGCCTGGTTGTATCCAGATATTGGGTGAGAAAATGTTCAATTTCATTAAATTTTTATTTCTTTGAACTCCTTACTTCTTACTTTACTTCTGTGAAGTAATTGATATTACACACTTATTGAAAATCTTTCATTTGAAAATCTTATATGTTAAAGACTGGGATTTATAAAAAATGTTATTTTGTAAGAAATTACATAATGTTTCTTTGGTGTCTTTTCATTTTAGTGTTATACTTACTCATGAAATTTATATTTGATTTTACATCTTTCTAGATATTGTCAAGGAACAGGCACCATTGTTGCTTCACTGTTGTTACTACTGGAAGAAGAAGATGCCTTTTGGATGATGGCTACAATTGTTGAGGATTTACTTCCAGCTTCTTATTACTCTTCAACACTTATAGGTATAAATATCTGTTGAAAATATTAAATATTATAAACTTTCTTTACTCTTCCTATTTATTTACTAGGAATTCAAGCGGACCAACGTGTTTTACGAACATTAATTACAAATGTTCTCCCAGACATCGATAGTGTACTTGTTCAACATGACATCGAACTCAGTTTAATATCACTGAATTGGTTTTTAACATTATTTGCATCTGTTGTTCATATGAAAATTTTGTTAAGGCTTTGGGATCTTTTTCTCTCTGATGGATCTATTGTGTTGTTCCAAGTTACTTTGGGGATGTTAAAAATTAAAGGTATGATTTTTATTATGTAATTAAAATTGATAATTATATATATACATATGAGAAATATAAATATTTTATAAATTATTGTAGAAGCAGAGTTAAAAGCTTTAGAGAACTCCGCACAAATATTTAATGCCTTATCTGATATCCCTGGAGATATTGTTGACGTGGACCAACTCTTAGAAGTTTCATTAGAAGTCAGTGTAACATTGACAGAGGCTCTTGTTGAAACACATCGAAGAAGGCATTTAGCTTACTTAATGGCTGATCAAGGTGGCCTTGTTGGAAATCCTGATGCTGTACCCAACTTACCAAAACAACATCTCAATAGGTATGTTTATAATAACTACTATTAAAAAATACGTAAGTGAATTCAAATATATTATAAATTGTTGTTTTTTATTATTTCAGGAGACAAATGAAACGTAGTAAGTCTATGTTGCAGACATTCTTATTTGGGACTGATGAAAGTGAAGAAGATATTAAATGTAAAAATATTAGGCAAACAGGTAATGCTGCCAATTTTTTTTTTTATATTTTATTGATGTAATTTATTTAAATATGTCGTTTTATGCAGATTTTTACTGAATACGTTACTTTACAGAAATTTTAGTTGACCTCAGAGAAGCTGTATTGCAAGTTGCGAGACATTTTATAAATCTTGATCCAAAGCTTGGTAATGTTGGACTAACTCCAGATTATACCATGGAAAGTCATGCCAAAGATCACGATAATTATATAAATGTTTCGCGAACAAGAAAACGTCGTGCCAAAGCTTTACTTGGTAAAAATTTCTAAGTGATATGATAAAATTTAAAAATAAAGTGTAACTCCGAAAATAATATACTAATAAAATAAAATATCTATTTTCAGATTTTGAAAGACATGATGATGATGAACTCGGTTTTCGTAAAAATGATATTATTACCATAATCAGTCAGAAAGATGAGCATTGTTGGGTTGGAGAATTGAATGGGCTCAGAGGTATAAAACAAATATTTCTATTTTAAATGAAAAACGTTATAAACTTAATCAAAGTGTTTTATTTTAATTTAATTATGTTGATTGAAGGTTGGTTTCCTGCAAAATTTGTTGAACTTTTGGATGAACGAAGTAAACAGTATACTTGTGCTGGTGATGATGCAGTTAGTGAAGCAGTTACAGATCTTGTACGAGGAGGATTATGCCCAGCTATTAAAGCTGTTCTTGAACATGGCATGAAAAGACCTTCGTTTTTGGGAGGTCCTTGTCACCCTTGGCTTTTTATTGAAGAAGCTTCAAATCGAGAAGTTGAGAAAGACTTTAATTCAGTTTATAGCAGACTTGTATTATGCAAAACATATCGACTAGATGAAGATGGCAAAGTGTTAACTCCAGAAGAAGTATGCATTAAAACTATCAATGATTCAAAATTCTTCAAATTAATTAAGTATTTTTCCTTATAATATTAAAATACAGCAACTTAATACTTTTCAGCTTTTATATCGTTGTGTACAGTCTGTTAATTTAACACATGACAATGCACATGCACAAATGGATGTTAAGCTTCGATCTCTAATTTGCCTTGGATTAAATGAACAAGTCCTACACTTGTGGTTAGAAGTGTTATGTTCATGTGTAGAAGTGGTTCAAAAATGGTAATTTAACAAATTTAATTATCATTTTGAAAGCTGATAATGTATAAGGCATATATTCAAATTTAAGATAATTTATAATATTTGAAAAAATCATAGTTGCTTCATCTTAAGATTTTTAAGGGTACAATTTTTTTTTTTTTTTAAGAATTTAAAAATTTGTTTATCAAAAATTTACATAATAAACACATAAATAAATTACATTATATGTGTTAATTTATTATATGCTCTCAAAGTATTAAATCTATATTTTTCATCAATATTAATATTTTTGAGTAAATAACGATCAAAATTTTAATTTTTGTTTTAGGTATTATCCCTGGAGTTTTGTTAACAGTCCAGGATGGGTGCAAGTTAAATGTGAACTCCGTACACTAAGTCAATTTGCATTCAACTTGAATCCAGATTGGGAACTTCCTCCGAAGAAGGAACAATCACAACCATTGAAAGATGGGGTCCGTGATATGCTTGTAAAACATCATCTTTTTAGTTGGGATCTGTAAGATTTACTTTAGAATTTTATTTATATTTAATATATTATTATTTATATATGAAATAATTTTATTTTATTCTTATTGCTAGAAATGATAGCAAAATAACTTGGATCTTAATATTTTTATTTTGAAAAGTAACAATTTAAAGATAATAATTTATATATACTTTATAAAAATACTTTTTATTTTGAAAATTTAATGATATAAACTAGATTTTAATTTATCTTTTAACATTTTTAATTCGTATTTTATAAATTATATTTATAAATCTAGATAGTTTTAAAAGTGATAGTCTGAATAATTGACAATGTTTTTTACATATTAATATTGTGTATGTGAAATTGTAAAACTATTGTTTTATTTGTATAAACCATTGACCTATCTAAAAGTTGTAAAAGTACCTGCTATATAAGACAATAGTTTCATCACATTGTAAATCTTAAGTGCAATATTTTTCTTGTCTTAATTTGAATAGTCTGAAAGTTACAAGAATTTCTTTATTATGTTATAGACACTTTGTTCAAGTCTATAGAAAAACTTGCCAATGCTTTTGTATTTAATTACTGAAACTCTTAGTTCCGAGCCCTCTGTCCGTCCTATGACACATTTCAGAGAGAAAAAACATAATTACTGAGTTTATGTATTATAAACTTAGTAATTATAATTGAACATTATTGTAAAAAGTCTGCAAATAAAGTAACTAGTATGTATTGTTGCATTTATTGAAATAATTAAAGAAGTGAAGCAAGTCGGTTGTGTGTGTGTGTGTCAGAGAATATGTTTGATAAAATATGTTGAAAAAAGAATGTAACTGTTTTACAATGTAAACAAATTTTACATAATTTTCGATATACTGCATAAAAAATTAAATTATTTAACAGATAATTTATTTAAAAATATTGTAAATACAACAATGAAACAATAAAAATATGAAAATATATTTCATTATTTGTATACTTTTACCTCTAATCATCAAACAGAAAATCACAATTTTCAGTTAATTCATCATTACTTTTTAAGAGCTCTTGAATGTCACACTTACAATCTCTTTGTTTTATATAAATAAAGTGTAAGTCCATTACATTAGTTCCAGTAAGACCAGTTTTTACAAGATTTTTTCCATGTTCAAATCTTGAAAAGAAATGGTAACTATCATTTTGCTTTAAGATATTTTCAGGTAATGTATTTTCTATTAATTTGAGTTTCATTTCTATTACTCTCAGTTCTTCTGGAATTAATGTAACTTTCTTTTTTTCCATAATATCTTTTTGAATTTTCATCAACTTTGGTCTAAATGCAGGATGTCCAAAAGCACCAGCTGCATCAGTCGGCCCATCTTGCCCATCGGTTCCAGCACTAAGAAACAAGACAAAGTATTTTGCTAACACTGGATCTTTTGCCATTTCACTTAGCCAATCCAATGAAAATCGAAGAGCAAGTTCTTGATTTCTTCCTCCTTTACCATTCCCCTGTACAACTACTGTTGGTTCACCTCCAGCTAGTAGTAACACACTTTTACCTTTTTCCAGCTCTATCAAGATCTTAAATGTGTCTTTTAGTTTTTCTTCCGTTACATTTAAAATTTCTACATTCTGCTTTAAAATCTCAGCAACAA
Source organism: Torymus auratus (assembly GCA_900474315.1). NCBI lineage: Eukaryota > Metazoa > Arthropoda > Insecta > Hymenoptera > Torymidae > Torymus > Torymus auratus. The sequence continues at coordinate 47,691 of UXGD01000437.1, forward strand.
ATTCATCCTCACTAGAGAATTCTTTTTCTAAGGCACGGCATGCTGTTCTTGCTAGTTTAGCATATGCATAACTAATATCCTTAACATTTCCTTCTACTGTACTTGTTAAAATTACACTTTCTAGGTCAAAAAGTTTTGTAGCTTTTTGAGCAGCATGGAGGGCTGTGGCATTATTACCAATTATTATATTTTCCACATGCTCGAATTTTTCTTCCTCTGACCAACCTTTCCCAATTGAAGATTTATCTTCAGATACTATTAATTTCTCACCTTCTTCAAGACTATCATAAAGATTATACTTTTTGAGGACATCAACTGCTTCATTTTGACAGTATTCTAAAAAAAAAAATAATTCTTTCATGAAGTCATTTAAACAATATTTAGACTTTACTTAAAATACCTAAATGTTTTCAAGATAATTTCTGCAAGCTTAATTTTTTTATAAAATAAAATAAAAATTCTTTTTAACTATAAATGTAACTCCAATATAATCAAAATATTCTGACAATATTTTGAAAGATCAATTACCTCCTGTATTGGGACAGGTAGGCCCACTAGCAATAGATTCCAGCGGATCACCCACAATATCCGAAAGCACAAGAGCTAAAACTTTCGCCGGATAAGCGATCCTCGCGAGTCCACCACCTTTGACGCTTGAAAACCTCTTCCGAACACAGTTGAGCTCGGTGATGCTTGCGCCGGCGTTCTGCAGCCTTCTGCAAAGCTCTCTTTTCCTGTCCGCCGTCAGTGGTGATTTCGGCCTAAACAGCAAAGCCGAGCCACCGCCTGACACGAGAACGATAAGTGTATCTTTCTCCCCAAGACCCTCCGCAAGCTCCACGATTATATCGGTGTTGGCAAGCGCAGCGTTATCCGGCTGATTATTCTCCGCACCCTCGCGGTATTCGATTACCCGCGATCTCATGAGCATCTGGAGGTTCTGCAGGTGCAGCTCGCGTCGTTCTTTCAGCTCCTCGAATCCCTCGGTCGCGATGTCATCGCACTTCAGCGAAGCTCTTGGCACGGAGATGACGCCGCGCTTCAGCCGCTCGCCAAGCAGCTTCTCCAGGGCGTAGGCCATACCCGCGACGGCCTTACCGAAGCCTACGACATACACGTTGTCCGTGATGGCGTGAGACTTGCCGTCGATGACGAGTTCATTGCCGACGAGCTTCAGCTTTTCGTCAATCAGGGCGGCCGGCATTACTGACAATACGCCGCTGCCAAAAATCCGCAGGAGTTCCGCTCGCGCGGTTCTCAGCTGCTGCCCGTCTACGTCCATCAGGGATGACGTCGGCTTTGAAGACAGGCTCAAGGTCGAGTGTCGATTAGTTTTCCAAAGATTTGGCGAATGTTTTTTAAAGAACGAAATTAGGTTAGGTTTACTCACGTATGTTTTTATCGCGGTTTTAGATGTAAATAAACAAAGGGATGACATTTAATAAAGGTTCAATGGAGGTCGATTAATCAATTGAAGGCGTGTTCGCAGTATTTTTGGATAAAAAATGACATTTAAATGCTGCGTAATGTTATTTATTAAATCGTTTGTTCACTTTACCATAATATAAGTATTGTTACTTTGACGTATCTTTTTTTGTATGCAGAGATAAGATATCTAGAAGATAGTATAGGTAACAACTTTAGTATACAATGAAAATTTATTCCATAGATACGTTAGAAAAATATTTGATGGCCCTGAAAAGGGCCGGTTGTATTTAGTCAAAATCAATTATTTAGTCGTACAGTGAAATTTAGATAATATGTAAGTTAAAATTTAAGATGATTTCTCGGTTTTCTTCGGCAGAAGAACAGCCTGGATGTTGGGCAGGACACCGCCTTGGGCGATGGTGACTCCAGAGAGAAGTTTGTTCAATTCCTCGTCGTTACGGATGGCCAGCTGCAGATGACGGGGGATGATCCTGGTCTTTTTGTTGTCTCTCGCAGCGTTTCCAGCCAACTCAAGAACTTCAGCGGCCAAGTACTCCATAACAGCTGCAAGATAAACGGGCGCACCAGCACCAACGCGCTCAGCATAGTTGCCCTTGCGGAGAAGACGATGGATACGTCCCACCGGGAACTGAAGTCCGGCCCTGTTCGAGCGGGTCTTTGACTTGCCCTTTACTTTGCCTCCTTTTCCACGTCCAGACATGTTCGGCTCGTTGCTTGAGTTTTCAGATACGTACTTACTCCTTCGACTGTCAGCGACAGATTAAAAAAAAAACCGCCTCCGCCAGCGCTATTTATAGCCGAGGTAGGAGCTGCTCCGCGCGAATCAACGCGCGTCATGGTGGGAGGTGCGGTGGTGATAGCGCTGCCGCGACACGCCCTGTGATTGGCGCGGAGCAGCTCCCATCGCGGCTATAAATAGCGCTGGCGGAGGCAGTTTTTTTTTTATTCTGTCTTCGACAGTCAAACGAGCAGTTTGGGTACGAATCTTTCTACAACTACTCCTTGAAGATGCCTCCCAAAGCCAGCGGTAAAGCTATGAAGAAAGCTGGCAAAGCAGCCAAGAACATCGCCAAGGGTGATAAGAAAAACCGCAAGAAGAAGAGGAAGGAGTCCTACGCTATCTACATTTACAAGGTGCTGAAGCAGGTCCACCCTGACACCGGCGTCTCCAGCAAGGCGATGAGTATAATGAACAGCTTTGTCAACGACATTTTTGAGCGCATCGCCGCAGAAGCCTCTCGTCTTGCTCATTACAACAAACGGTCGACGATTACGTCCCGGGAGATCCAGACGGCTGTCAGGCTTCTACTTCCTGGTGAACTCGCCAAGCATGCCGTCAGCGAGGGCACCAAGGCGGTGACCAAGTACACGAGCTCCAAGTAAATTCTTGGATAAACAAGAAATCATCATCATCATAATCATCATCATAATTCTTTTCATGACAAACAATCGGCCCTTTTCAGGGCCACCATATATTTCAAACAAGGAACTATTTCTATCATTGTAATATGATTCTGAATAAATAAATTATTAACAAATTGTTCTATAATAGAAATTGACTTGTTAGTAGGTAAACGGCTAAAGTCCTTAAATGAACAAATCATGATACTTTTAATCACAATGCTTTTATAATTTTTTCAAAATTGAGGGATAAGCCGGAAAAGTGACTTATAAGCAAATAAAATTTTATTTTATTTTTATCGATTGTAAAATTTGATTTTATGAGTTATTTAATTAAATTCAAATATCAAATAATAATTTAAGTTGCTAAGTTGTATAGACTTTAGGTGGTCTTGAGCCAACTTTATTTTAAATGCAAACATGCGTAAGTATAGGGGAGAGGGAAAAGCGGGGCAAGTTGCGTAGATGGGTAAGATGAATCAATAACTTATCGTAAACGCGGTAATTGTGCCCAGGCTCAGTCGTCCATATCGTAGAATGACTACACAATGTCACTGTAGGTACACACGCAGTTTCTACGAGGTGAGCCGCGGCTCAATACCGTATACAGATTTACAGAATAAGTTATTGATACGTAAATAGTGTCAACTAGTCATTTTACCCATCTGCATGACGTGCGTGCCTCTGTAAATGGCAGACAACACAAATGCAGAAGCGACAAAACAAAACACTACCCTAACCTCATCAAAACAGTAAGGCTCGTTAATAAAATAGTGCTTTCTTGTAGCATATTTTTACTAAATGTACTCGTGAACAGGTGTAACGAAAAATTAGAATGGTGCGAAAATATATTAGAAAAACTTCGAGGCAATCATGGGCACCAGAGCGTATGAGAATGGCCATCGAGGCTGTCATAAAGCAAGGTATTAGCATTAGAAGAGCTTCTATAGAAAATGAAGTTCCACATGCGACGCTATCTAGGAAGATTCAACAATGTAGGTGCGATCCCGGGAGACAAGTGGAGTTGCTCGCTAATCCGAAAGGTCGGTACTGTATTCCGTAATGTATATATTTGTAAGTTTAAATAAGCAATTTGAAAACGTAGGTTAGATGCTTGTTATTAATTCGTTTGTTCTAGGTTTTTGTTATCATAATTTAAGATTGTAAAGTATTTTATTCTGTTACAGGATACAATCTTCAAACAGTATTTTCAAAAGAACAGGAAGATGTTCTATGCAATTATATTTACACATTGGAAAACCAAATGGTTAGTGTAACTACAATGGATGTGCGACGTTTAGCTTTTCAAATAGCAGAAAAGTTTAATCTTCCTCACCGATTTAATAAAGATGTAGAATCAGCTGGTGAAGATTGGTACCGTGGATTCTGTAAGAGAAATCCTGAAGCTTCATTAAAAAGGTCTGATTCATTGGTAGAGAAAAACCAGGGCTTTACAAAGGAAAAAGTGTATAAATTTTTCGATTACTTGGAAAAAAGTATTGCAAAATATAAATTCGAAGCTAGTGATATATATAATCTTGATGAAGCTGTAATAACATGTGCATTAAAATCCAACTTAAAAATATCGTCACCACAAAAAGGCTCAATGTCATCAGATACACAGAAGTTAGTAACTGCTCAAATTTGTTTTTCTGCCAGTGGTGCTTATATGCCGCTCATGTTAATTTTCCCTTGTGATAAAAAGTGTAAATCAGTAATTAATGGAGCACCATCAGGATCATGGGCAGAATTTGATTCAACAGGACAAATGCAATTGAATATATTTTTAAAATGGTTAAAGAAATTTATAGTATTTTCAAGAGCTTCTAAAGACACTCCTGTCTTATTATTATTAGATGGTTATAAATCATATTTAAAAACCTTAGGGGTATTAGAAATTACACAAGAAAATGGAATTCACATAATTTGTTTACCATCTCATTGTACAGAGAAATTACAACCAATACAATATAGTTTTTCAAAAACACTTAGTGCAGCTTATACAAATGAAGTAACAAAGTGGACACACTCTAATCCAGAATGTTCTGTTTCCATTTATGAAGTTTATGAACTCATTGGAAATGCATTTAGCAAAATAAGTACAGCAGATACACCACAGGAAAGCTTTAGAAATACAGGAATTTGGCCACCAGATAGAAACTTATTTGAAGATAAACTGACTCCAACTTTAGATGGTAATTTATTTTTACGATTAAATTTTATTCCCTCTTCTGTTTGTAGGTAACAAAATTTACAAAAAAAAAAAAACTAATAGGTATTTTGTCATTCTCATCTAAACTGGCAAAAAATTTTCTTTGAGGTACATTTTCTGCACTTAATTTTTCTTGTCTCTATAAGTAGGTATTTACTCATTTTTTACGTTCATCTTTGAATTAAGCTAACTTTTGAAGGAATAAATATTTAATATAAAATTTTTCGAATACGCATTATGTACATATAGAGACAGCAAAATCAGCTGCAAAAAGTATATGCCTCAAAGATTGATTTTCAACAGTTTCAGGAATGCGCCAAACGCCAACATGGTATAGTTTTTTTCTGAATTCCTTAATAATTGACAAGTACTTACCTATATAAGTTCTGAAGTGACCCGCGAGCAAACAGGGCAATTATATATACATATTCATTCTTAAATTTTTATATTCCAAACATTTTTTATTTTTGTTATAGGTCGTTATTTTATTAATTTATTATTTTATTTTATAGATATTATATCTAGCACAAAACCTTTTATAGATAATGAAATTGAGAGAAATGAAAGTGATGACAGCAAAGAAGATGTACCTATTAATAGACAAGTTACAAAAGTTTGCAAAAATGTATTACATGAGCCAATAATTATAATTTCACAAAAAAATAACCAGCCATGTATTGTAGACCCTTTGGAGCAAGAAAATAGTATGCAGTTTGAGGTAAAAAATGGTTTTCAATACTTTCTAGATATAGAAGTAATACTAAATATCTATCTGTATTTTTTTACATAGGATATTGCAGAAAATAATGAAATAGATGATAGCGATAGCAATAGCCATCATGATGAAAATATGAGTCCAGTTGTTATCCCACCTGAAGCTCAGTTATCTGAAGTGCAAATAGAAGATTTACAAAGATTGATGCAAAGTGAACAGAAACTTTACTTCTATGTTTCCCCTTACAGATTAAAAGTGTCACCTTAAAAAATGCAACTTGTGTGTGTTGAACAAAAATTTATTTTAACAAGTTTTAACCTAATTCTTTGAATTTGAAAAAAGTATTTAAAATGGCGAAATTTCAGAAATTTTGTGCATTATTCTTAAATGTTCGTTGAAATACTTAAATTAATTCATGAGATAAATGTGCATATCATACTGCATTGAATCTGTTAAAAATATATTTTTTTATAAACATGAAAATCATAATTATAAAAATTAAAATTTATATACGGTTTACATATAATGTAACTGATATTTTCTATATTTGTAACATATTGTTTTATATAAATATTTTTAAATTATATAAAACAAATTTAACAAAACAAAATGAGTAAAGTTTTTATAATAAAAAAATTTATTATGAAAGTAGATTTATTATTTTATCAAAAAGTGTTTTTAATTATTTATTTGTTTTATAAATTAAATAGAAAATAAACATAGATATCTCATTTTGTTTTTATAAAGATATTTCAATAATATATTGTAAATACATATAGGTACTAATAGTTGTAGCTGTGGTGCTAAAATTTTATGAACATATACCTGTATTCATATAAAAATTGTAAAAGTACAAATTCATAAATTAAGTATTTATGTTTATTAATTTTAAAATAAATATGTATAGTATATCAAAATTTAATAATAAAGATGATTTTAAACTGTTAAGTTTCATATAAACTTGCATTTCATATGTAATATAAATCTAATAATGCATGAAATAAATATTTAAAATGAATATTAAAATTGTCGTTTTTATAAGATAATTAAATGAAATTATCTAGAATAGCGATGGTCTGAACTATACAGTACTGTTACCAATTGAAAAATTTACAAAGTCTGTTTTATATATCTAATATCAAAATAAAAATATTAGCTTTAAAATATTAAAAGTTTTTTTATTGTTCAACTTTTTCATTTAGGTATATAAAATATAAATTTATATTTGTATAATTATAAAATAAATTATAGAATAAATAAATAAATGTGCAAATGAAACATATATAAATTAGAGCTTTTTTAAAAGTTATAATAAATTCAATACATAAATTATTCAACTTTAAAATTTATCTTGTGTTATAAGAATGAAATGTAGTATGACAATATTTAAAAAAACATTAATTATTAAAATCATTTATAATTCTTCATCTAGATCAAAATTTTCTTCCGGGAAATCTCCAACTATGACACATGATGGTCTCACAAATCCACCATACTTGTCAGGACATTCAAAATATTTTTTACCGGCAACTGACCCATTGTTTTTACCAAAAGGTTCATCATATTTTACACCAACCCACCAACCAGGTTTGAAGTCAGTATTTCCAAGGTACATAACAGTTGCCCTTCGCTTAGGATTTCCAGCCACAATAACTTCACACCTATCATTAATTTTCATACCCTTCATCAGTTGTTCTTCATTTTCTAATTCACGCTGCTTTTCTTCCTCTTTTTTTCTAGCTTCTTCCTCATTATACTTTCCTAACCTATGCTCTCTGAGGAATGCTTTAACTGTGTCAGGCCTTTTGGCATATTGATCTTCAGATAATTCAAACTTTTCCACAGTAGCTGGATCTACTTGTTCGCTATCGCCACTAACATGCACCCTCATACCATCTTCAATCGGATAAGATCCTATTGTACGATCAATTTCGTTTGGTTTACATACAATATCATCATTTTTATTATAAACTTCTAATTTCATAGTCTTTGGCTCAAAACCAACAAGAAGTTCCAATTTGTTTTTTAGTTCTTCAATGGTAACATCTTTCTTAAATCTTCGTTCAACTGAGTAACTTTCATTATTTGAACTTGTTATTACAACATTAACATAGCTTAAACCGCTTGAGCTCTCCATTTTTTTTACGTTTTTTTACGTTATTATTAAAAAATATATTTTATCATTCTCTAAAGAAAAATCGCTCTTGACACTGAAAAAGTAAAAAATATTTCTTAAATTCCAAAATAAAAAATACAAATTAAGATGAGAATAAGAAAATATCAAATACCTATGCAATATTTAAAAGCTGCTTCTTGTTACCAAATAAGGATCTGTATCTGCCTCGATCGGTGTTTTACTTTGAAGGTTAGAATACGCCTAGACGGAATCAAACTATGGGAGAGGTGAGAGAGGATGATCTCTGATGGTTTCGGAGGACTACCGCCGTAACGCGTATTGAAGTGAAAAAAAAAAACAATTTATTCCCGCTTTTTGCTCATGATGGTTCACTGCGGTACAATGTACAAATTAACATCTAAACCAATCGGAATATAGTTATTACTCATTTTTTAATATAGTTATTACTCATTGGCCCAATCGAAATAGTAGGTCTCTTTTATTAGGAAAATCCAAGTGAACGATTTAAATTTGAAGTATAAAGTGTAGTATAAATTGTTTAGTTTTTAATTTGATTGATCACAAATTTGTTTCAAAGCTATTATGCAAAATTTTATAACATTTTTAATTCATAAAGTTTATATCAATAAAATAAAATAAAGAAAATAGTTAAAGGACTTTGTTTAATTGATTTAACGGGCTAACTTATCGACCTAAATACAATGACTATAGAAATGTCAAAAAGATGTCAAAAAGACATCTTAGAGATGACATAATACAGACATTATATCAGAAAAACATAAAGGTTCAGGAGTTTATAGGAGTACGTTCCTAAATAAGTATATACTTAATAATTATATAAATTCGTTACTTATTCTCAATGATTTCATATGCATATTAAATATTTTACTTAACAATTGTAAGTACATAAGTACATATAATAAAATATATCACATGAATTGTATAAAAATAAAATATAATATAGAAATATAATAGAAGATAGCTATATAAATTAAAAAAAAATGTTTTTAATACAGTAATATTTTAGAATATTAAATTTTCAACAAAAAATAATTCTACAATTGTTGGAAATATCTATGAATTTATTTTAAATATTATAATAATATTTCAAGCTTTTTGCATAGAGGGAAATTAATTAACTTAAGTCATAAAACCGACATTCAAAGATAGTTATAAACAACAGACTTTAAATTATTTTCTATAAAAAAATCATTCAAGTTTTTCTGTCATTCTGTTTCCCTGATAAGTTTCTCGATTTAATATCTCATTTCTTTTTTTCTATGGCCGAATACAAGATGTCTTTTAGATATCAGGTACGCGTGGTCTTTCGGGTATTTTACAAATTTTACTTTAAAAAACGAAAATGAAAATTTTTGAAATTATGAATACCGAAAAATAATATTGATTGTGTATATATATTTACGAAATTACTTGTTTTTAATATAATATATAGGTACGATATTAAGCTAGGTATGTAGAAATGAATACAAGGCGTCTAAAAGATGTCTTTCAAACGAGCTTCAAAGATGTCTTTTGGACGTCTCTAATGCATCCAGAAGAGAATTTGAATCGATAAGTCTATTAGGAGAACAGAAACTGAATGGAGATTATTTATGTCTTTTTTATCCTGCGGTCACAATTGATTAGATCATTTTGAATTTTCAATTTGCGTGATGATAATAATATACTAATAGCACCAATAACTCATTAATTTAATTCAGTACTGTTGTAAATGTGGAAGAGATTTTTGTTACATAGAAATAAAACCATCATAGGGTTGCTACGTGCATCGATGTGCAATACCATCGCGATATCTACTTTACCGATTACTTGTAATGCGTACATGAATTAATCAATAAACATCTACCTATTTATTTCACTAAGAATTCACAATTATTTCAATTCTTCAATATCGGTAATATTTTCGTAATTAACGCTTTAAATTTACTATTTCAATTACTGATGCAAAATTACTATCATGCAAAATTTTGAAGACTTTGTTTAACTAATTACTATAGTATATAATAACAAAAATAAATCAATACCTAACTTCATCAATTAATGTTTACCATTCAGCAAAAGAATTACTACTAATATTATATACCTACCTTACAATAATTTTTTCTTTTTTTGGTAACATTTTAATATTTATAATAACACGAATACACATATTTTTCAAGTAATAATACTATTCAATAATACTTGAATCACATAGATAATGTAAGTACCTCGTCTATAATTTTTTAAATAGCTAAAATAATGTAAAAGTTTCGTTTCTACAATGTCCTGTAGATATTATTAAATGATGTGTTAACAGTTTAATATATAACTATAATATGTGCGGATGCGTTTATCTAAATACAAAATTCATCTTTCCTCGAGTATTAAAAAATGCATGTTTTTATATATTTCATAAAATTTCTATTTTCGACAATTAATTTACGTGACGCAGTTGGGCACAACATTGACCTCTGTGGCGCTGTACGAGACTCACCTACTGCACACATTTTCATTTTCATAATTAAAGTTTTCCTAATGCTAAAGGTTTTTTAACGTAATTATAATGTTTGTTTTTTAAATAATTTTCGATAATAATTTTGTATGTAAGACACTAATTATTTGATATTATCACAATAAAAGAAGTTTTTAGTAGGCAGAGGGCGACGCCTATATCGGCGTTAATTGCTTACCGTATCGCGCCTCTGATCGAGGCGTTTCCTTGCAAAACTTATCAATAAATATTTATTAAAAACTGAATTTTTAGAAAAACGAAAATTTAGATTACACTAAAATGTGTAAATTTATCCTACATCATTGCTAATAAAACTGTTATTCGAGGTAATTCAAGCAAGACTCAGAACGGTCAACCGAACAATTCATCCAATAACAGGAAAAACTGCCTCAATCGAACAGCAATAATTTCAAGCAAATGATGAATCGATGGACCACATGAATTCTTCAATAATTAAAAACAGACAATGTCCCCGAATAACAAACAATAACTTTGCAAAACGCTCGAAAAAGCGTAGCCTGCGTACCGGGGAGCTTGCAAAACGAACTCGCAAGCTGTCCCGAGTTCACTCGGGTTTCTCTGCCAGGTCCGTGCTCTCCACGTAAAGCACACCGCTTTCGACGCGCGCTTATTATCACTCGGAATCGCAGCAGTGCACAGAGGAAAAGCTTTCTCGACCCAAAAGGCAGCAGCAGCAGCAGTATAAGCCGTAAGATGACCGAGACGGAGATATCACCCGCTACGACATCGGAAGCCCCGACGGCGGTGGCAGCAGCAGAGGAGAAGACGCCCAGCAGCAAGAAAACACCTGCAGCTGGGAAGAAAGCCAACGTAAAGAAGCCAGTGGTACGAGCGAGGCCGAACCATCCGCCCGCGGCCGAGATGGTGAACGCGGCGATCGTAGCGCTGAAGGACAAGCACGGCTCCTCGCTCCAGGCAATCAAGAAGTACATCTCTGCTACTTACAGCGTCGACGCGGACAAGCAGGCGACGTTCATTCGGAAGTACCTGAAGACATCCGTAGCCAAGAAGAGCATCGTACAGGTCAAGGGCTCGGGCGCCTCCGGATCGTTCAGACTTGCCACCGAGGCCGACAAGAAGCCTGCGGTGTCAGCAGCAGCAACGGCTGCGGCGAAGAAGAAGAAACCTGTAGTGAAGAAGCCTACTGTAGCAGTGAGGAAACCAGCGGTGCAGAAGAGGGCGAAAAAAATTGTGAAGAAGGCAGCTACCCTGGCTTCGGCGAAGGCGATCAAGGCGAGTACGTCGAAGGCAAAGACAGGGGGAAAAGCTCTGGGGGCGGCGAAACCGAGGACGCCCAAGCCTAAGAAGAGCGCGAATGCCGCTGCCAAGGCCAAGGTGGTCAAGTAAATTTCGAGAGGATAATGATTTATTGTGTGTTGGTATTATAAGTGTATAATATGTATTATAATAGAATGATATTATTTATAAAGAAAATCGGCCCTTTTCAGGGCCACCAAGCATTTTTTTTTTACGTGGAGCAAAACATTCTGTTTGTTGTATAAGTATATGGTTTCTTGTTGTTGAACAATAAAAGAGTGACGAGTGATATGGAGGTTGGCTTTTCATTTATTTAAGAAAGTACCTATAGAACAATTATTATCAAATACTTACACATTCCTGTGATTCGTCAATATAATGTTGGAAAATTTTGGTTTATATGTGATCGACTCGAATTTATTTTGCGACGTTTAATTTTTCGTCGTTTTATTTTATTTATTTATTTTTTTTTTTTAGGAACTTGTGATTGGAAATTTCCATTTGAAAATATTACAAATGTAAATGAACGCTTATTTTATTATTAATAATTCTAAACATATAGGTATGTTATAAATTAAGTTTCGATTAATTTAAAAATTAAAAATTCAGAATGATACGTTTTCAATTCCATATTAATTATTGTAATTTATTTGCAAAATTTTTCTATGATATATTTGTTTTACAAGAAATTTACATAATTATTAAAATTTAATAAAAAAAGGATCATGCATAAGTTATATATAATGGTAACAGAAATGGACGTAGTCAGGATATCGCAAGCGAAATGTACAAAGAATTGAAACTCTTGAGGTTCATATAATTAATTTTAGCTTTCGGCTCGCTACGCTCGGGCGCTAAACTCGCCATGCCGGAATGCCGGAAAGTGCCACTTACCGCACTAGTATCGTAATATACTATTATTTTTACACGAGTAATAAATTTAATGATCTACTAGAGTTCGACACGCGCGCTGCGCGCGCAGATTTTTTTTCAAGTTACAACAGAAGCTTGTATAATAAAAAAAAAACAAATTGTATGTCATCTATAGTTGAATTATTTAAATAATGTAATGGCGATGAATTTAATTAAGCGGTTTCTTTTTTATTTACAAGAGAAATATTATTAAATTCATTATTCAATGCACTTAATTAATCAAGTTCAATTTCATGTA